>SJYX01012166.1:373208-388605 GCA_006410675.1 Oreotragus oreotragus
GTCCTGGGTGTTCATTGGTAGGACTGATGTTGAAGCTGAAACTCCAGTACTTTGGCCACCTCATGTGAAGAGTTGACTCATTGGAAAAGACTCTGATGCTGGGAGGGATTGGGGGCGGGAGGAGAAGGGGACGACCGAGGATGAGATGGCTGGATGGCATCACGGACTCGATGGACGTGAGTCCGAGTGAACTCCGGGAGATGGTGATGGATAGGGAGGTCTGGTGTGCTGCGATTCATGGGGTCGCAAGGAGTCGGACGCGACTGAGCGACTGAACTGAACTGAACTCACTGGCTTTGTTCGTAGTGATGCTTTCCAAGGCCCACTTGACTTCACATTCCAGGATGTCTGGCTCTAGATTAGTGATCACACCATCATGATTATCTGGGTCATGAAGATCTTTTTTGTACAGTTCTGTGTATTCTTGCCATCTCTTCTTAATATCTTCTGCTTCTGTTAGGTCCATACCATTTCTGTCCTTTATGGAGCCCATCTTTGCATGAAATGTTCCCTTGGTACCTTGGTATCTCTAATTTTCTTGAAGAGATCTCTAGTCTTTCCCATTCTGTTCTTTTCCTCTATTTCTTTGCATTGTTCATGGCAAATAGATGGGGAAACAAATGGAAACAGTGAGAGACCTAATTTGGGGGAGCTCCAAAATCACTGTAGATGGTGACTGCAGCCATGAAAATAAAGGACACTTGCTCCTTGCAAGAAAAGCTATGACCGACCTAGACAGCATATTAAAAAGCAGAGACATTGCCAACAAAGATCTGTCTAGTCAAAGCTATGGTTTTTCCAGTAGTCATGTATGGATGTGAGAGTTGGACTATAAAGAAAGCTGAACGCCAAAGAATCGATGCTTTTCAACTGTGGTGTTGGAGAAGACTCTTGAGAGTCCCTCAGACTGCAAGGAGATCCAACCAGTTCATCCTAAAGGAAATCAGTCCTGAATATTCATTGGAAGGACCAATGCTAAAGCTGAAGCTCCAACATTTTGGCCACCTGATATGAAGAACTGACTCATTGGAAAAGACCCTGGTGCTTGGAAAGACTGAAGGCAGGAGGAGAAGGGGATGACAAAGGATGAGATGGTTGGATGGAATTACCGATTCAATGGACATGAGTTTGAGTAAATGCACAGGGAAGCCTGGCATGCTGCAGTCCATGGGGTCGCAATGAGCAGGACATGACTGAGCAACTGAACTGAACTGAACTGAGAGGCTTTATATAAAGCCCCTCTCACCTCTTCCTAGATGGAAAAAGACTCCACCCCCTCAGGCTTTTCATTTCTGAGAAGAGAGGGCTGTGGTGAAGAGAAATTATCTCCCACGAGAACCCACTCCACAAACTGAAAGTCACTCAGTACTGTCTGACTCTTTGTGACCCCAGGGACTATACAGTCCATGGAATTCTCCAGTCCAGAATACTGGAGTGGGTAGCTGTTCCCTTCTCCAAGGGATCTTCCCAACCCAGGGATCAAATCCAGTCCTCCCGCATTGTAGGCAGATTCTTTACCAGCTGAGCCACAAGGAAGGCCTTCTTCCTTCTTCCTATCCCTTCTCCAGAGGACCTTCTTGACCCAGGAATTGAACCAGGGTCTCCTGCATTGCAGGCAGATTCTTTACCAACCGAGCTATCAGGGAAACCACTCCACACTGGTCTCCAAATCCCAGGCCCCCAGCCAGTTAGCTAAGGGCCTCCACGCCTGGGGCCCAGTCACTCAATGGGCACCCCCTCCGGGTGGGGGGTCAGGCCCCTGATGGTAGCTGGGGAGCCAGGCTCTAGGTGGGCAAGATCAAAAGGCCTGGATAACCTCCAGGGTCACAGTGACAAAATGCTTATGGGCTGGAAGAGGATGGAGCCATTAGAGTGAGGAAATGAACGCTGGCTTTTTCCCCCTCAGCAGGCACAATGGGAGCCGATGGGGAGTGAACANGGCTCTAGGTGGGCAAGATCAAAAGGCCTGGATAACCTCCAGGGTCACAGTGACAAAATGCTTATGGGCTGGAAGAGGATGGAGCCATTAGAGTGAGGAAATGAACGCTGGCTTTTTCCCCCTCAGCAGGCACAATGGGAGCCGATGGGGAGTGAACAAAGCATGCCCACTTGGGTGGGAGGCTGGTGGTGGGGAGCGGGCCCTGTTCTCTGGCCCGGGAGTTAATGTCGGCCAGCGGGACAATAGGAGCGGTGACCCGGCTGCAGCTTTAGAGTGAGAACACTGACGGGGTCAGAGCTGCCTGACCCCCAGCGAGGTTAACCAGATCAAAGCCTCCGCTGAAGGCCCAGCCCACTCTGCCCCTAATGACTGTAAAATTGGAGTTTCCACCAGCGTTGGCCTAGCTACCTCTTCAGGTAGCCGGAGATCAGGGGTAGGAGCCACCAAGGATGCGATGCCCCCCAGGACATCATCTTGCCTACCTGGTGACCTCACCCCTTTTCCTGAATTGTTCAGCTGGACACCCCTACTCGACCCACCCACCCTTCCCAAACGCATCCATCACCCCTCTTGACTTTCTGGTTCTGTTTTAAGTAACAAAATATAACACTCAGCTTTTCACTTGTTAAAATGGTGAGTCATCAGTAGATAAAGTAGAACCATGACTATCCTTCATACAACGTTTGTTTCGTGTCATAAAAGTAAGGCTCACCCATTTTACAAAATAGAGAAAAACCAAAGAAGACAACCATTCCAGAGAGGAGCTCTAGCTGTCAGCCTTAGTATATTTCTTGCCAGGCTTCTCCCTGTGCATTTATATACAGTTAGGGTCATTTTCTGCTTACAATTTCATAGCCCACATATTTTTATATCCTAAGCATATTCTCATGTGATTCAGAACTTCCCACAACCATGATGTTTAACGTCTACATCAGGCTTCAAGGCAATCATACCTAGAATAGTACAGAATGGGTGTGATTAAACATTCACCTTAGGCTGGTTCTCATGCTTTATTGACATGAATATTTTTGTGATGAACATCTGTGGCGAAGGCTGCATCCACATTCCTAATGATTTCTTTGCAGTAAATTCTCAGTGACACATGGTGGAATCATCTAATCAAAGGGTATAAATGTTTTGGAAGAAAACTTATTTCAGTTTTTAAAAGAGATTTAAGAGCTGAATGTCCCTGGCAGTCCAGTGGTTAAGACTCCAAGCTTCCAATACATGGAGCATGGTTCAATCCTTGGGTGGGGAAGTTATGAATTCAGTGTGTTGAGGTCAAAAAGAAAATTATTAAGAGCCTATCCATGTAGTGATCACTGAAGATACAGAGATGTAATCTCTACTCTCTAAGAACTCAGATATCACAAGCACATACACCACTCCGGTTCCCATGCCAAATGGGCTGCTATTCTCATTCTGCATGGAAATCGTTTAATAAAACAATACCAAAAAAATTAAAAAATAAAAGAAAGAGCTTGGGGGGGAGCAATTTTCCCATAATCCTTGCCCTTCCCTGTAACGTAAAACTTGAAAGTTCTTTTGCCATTCGAGAGTCATTTCCACAGCACGTTCAGTCAAGGACTCCCACTCTTCTTGCGGTCAAGAAGCCTCTCGAAGATGAATGATTTGAGACAAATGGGCACTGCCACCTCCTCTGCCAGCCTGGTTCCTGCCTCTGGGTCTTTGTTCGGGTCATCCCCTACCTGGAATGCCTCTTCCCGGAAAAATTCTTAATTGGCCAGATTAAGGCCAGATCTAATCCTATCCCAGAAGCCTCCTAGGCCTCCCCAGTCCACATTGAATTCCTTCCCTACCCACTGTCATGACCACAAAGATCAGCCTTTAAAGAAACATGAGCTCCTTGAGGACAGGAATCTTGTTTTACTCATCTCACAAAACTTGGCATATCACTGAAACTTAATAGATGCTTAATGAATCAATCAAAAGACACGCACCACTTGTTAAACGATAAACTGAGGCATATGACAATCTTGTAGCATTTCTTTGAGCAAAAGCTGATTCCCATCAGATAGTACCAAACCAGAAGTCATCAGAATGACAGGAGCCAGGGTCAAAACTTTTATAGAGAAGACAAAGAAGCAAAGCAAGAAAATTATTTGATTGGTTATAATTTTTTGCCTCATTCAGGAGAGTCTTGTTGGCTATTTATGTTTGGTTACCTTTGGGTTTGGATTTCTTAATCTCGAGGCAATATAGGCTTAGGTTTGGTTTTCCTTCCTAGGCTACCTAGGAGCTACCCTAGTTACTCAGATGGTAAAGCATCCACCTGCAATTCAGGAGACCTGGGTTCGATCCCTGGACTGGGAAGATCCCCTGAAGATGGAAATGACAACCTACTCCAGTATTCTTGCCTGGAGAATACCATGGACAGAGGAGCCTGGTGGGCTATAGTCCATGGGGTCGCAAAGAGTTTGACATGATTAAGCAACTGACACACACACCTAGGCTGCTTAACACATTAGAACGACCTCAATCTAATGGCACCCTTGTTAAATTAATTAACATACTCTTTGCTATTGACTAATTATTTCCTTTGTGTTAATCATATCTCTTCAAATTGATTATGTGATATAATGCTGAAGAGTTTGGAAGACAAGTGAAGATCAGATCCCAACTCCGCCTTATAACCTTTGGCAATCCTAAGTTTTCAGTTCAGTTTATTTCAGTCGCTCAGTCATGTCCGACTCTGCAACTTCATGGACTGCAGCATGCCAGGCTTCCCTGTCCATCACCAACTCCCAGAGCTTGCTCAGACTCATGTCCATCGAGTCGGTGATTCCATCCAACCAGCTCATCCTCTGTCGTCCCCTTCTCCTCCTGCCCCCAATCCCTCCCAGCATCATCGTCTTTTCTAATGAGTCAGTTCTTCAGATCAGGTGGCCAAAGTATTGGAGCTTCAGATTCAGTGTCAGTCCTTCCAATGAATATTCAGGACTGGTTTCCTTTAGGTTGGACTGGGTGGATCTCCTTGCAGTCTGAGGAACTCTCAAGAGTGTTCTCCAACACCGTAGTTCAAAAGCATCAATTCTTCAGTGCTCAGTTTTCTTTATGGTACAACTCTTACATGCATACATGACTACTGGAAAAACCATAGCTTTGACTAGATGAACCTTTGTTGGCAAAGTAATGTCTCTGCTTTTTAATATTCTGTCTAGGTTGGTCATAGCTTTTCTCCCAAGGAGCAAGCATCTTTTATTTTCATGGCTCCAGTTACCATTTATAGTGATTTTGAACACCCACCCATCCATCCNTACTGGAAAAACCATAGCTTTGACTAGATGAACCTTTGTTGGCAAAGTAATGTCTCTGCTTTTTAATATTCTGTCTAGGTTGGTCATAGCTTTTCTCCCAAGGAGCAAGCATCTTTTATTTTCATGGCTCCAGTTACCATTTATAGTGATTTTGAACACCCACCCATCCATCCACCCCCACCTCCCCCTCAGATGAATAAATTTCTCACTGTTTCCATTGTTTCCCCATCTGTTTGCCATGAACTGATGGGACCAGATGCCATGATCTTCGTTTTTTGAATGTTGAGTTTTAAGCCAACTTTTTCACTCTCCTCTTTCACTTTCATCAAGAGACTCTTTAGTTCTTTGCTTTCTGCCATAAGGGTGGTGTCATCTGCATATTTGAGTTTATTTATATTCTCCCAGTAATCTTGATTCCAGCTTGTGCTTCATCCAGCCCAACATTCACATCATGTACTCTGCATGTAAGTTAAATAATCAGGGTGACAATATACAACTTTGACGTGCTGCTTTCCCGATTTGGAGCCAGTCTGTTGTTCCATATCCAGTTCTAACTGTTGCTTCTTGACCTGCACACAGATTTCTCAGGAGGCAGGTAAGTTGGTCTCTTTAAGAATTTTCAACAGCAAGAATTCCAAGGCAAGGACTATAGCAAGAATAAAACAATATTGTAACAGAGAACAAAGTGAAAGTGAGCTCAGTAGTGTCTGACTCTCTGTGACTCCATGGACTACTGTATGTAGACTGCCAGGTGCCTCAGTTCACGGAATTCTCCAGGCAAGAATGTTGGAATGGATAGGCATTCCCTTCTCCAGGGGATCTTCCCAACCTGGGTCTCAAGCACTGCAGGCAGATTCTTTATCCACAAGTAAGCTTACAAAGACTGCTGGTGTGGTGCCAAAAGACTTACAGGAGCCAATCTGAAGGACTGCATCTAATCAAAAATGACACAATTTTAGGATGAAAACCAAAAATAACTGAAAGGAAGGAAATTTGAAATCAATACATATACAAAAATCTATGAGTTCATAAACATTTTTAAAATGTCATCATTCACTTTGAAAGTTGTTTGGGCACAAAGTCATTCTGAAAATTAATTTAAAAAAAATTAAGGAGGACTCCAACATCTTAAATGAGAATTACGTGATATAACTCCTTTATCTCATATTAACTTATGTTAGTGCAGGGTAAGTGATCAATCTGGGCTTCCCAGTTCGCTCACTGATAAAGAATCTGCCTGTCGATACAGGAGATGCAAGTAACATGGGCTTGATCCCTGGAGAAAGAAATGGCAATCCACTCCAGTATTCTTGCCTAGGAAATCCCATAGACAGAGGAACCTGATGGGCTCAGAGGGGTCTCAAAAGAGCCAGACACGTCTTAGTGACCAAGCAACAACAAAGGTTCAATAAAATTATGCTTTACTGGACAATGAGAATGTTTTTTAAGATGAGAAAATGAATCACCTTTTTCTTTTTAAATTCCTTGCTTCCTTCTTTTTCCTTCATTGTCTCTGTTTCACCAGTGACCAGCTTAGGCTCAGGCACCTAGTAGGTGCTCAAGGAGGCCTGATCAATTCTCACGTCAGAATCCACACAAGTTTTTCAATATCACATGCTTCCTCCTTTGACTTTGTAAAAGGCAGGATGAGAAAGTCCCACTAGCAAAAGGCGAGGGCTCTGGGAGCACACACTTTGATGCAGGCAGGGACTCTGCCCTCCTCTCTCTGCCTCTTTAATAGGAGCCAAGGAAGGAATCTGCCTTAAGAAACCAGATCATTAGCGCTCAAAGGGACCCTTGAGAATACCCTATCCAACCCCCTCATCTGCAGATGAAGGAGCTGGGGCTCTGGGAGGTTAAGTGACTCACCCAAGATCACAAAGCCCGGCTGCCAGGCTCCAGCCCGGGGCTCTTTTCACTGTGCTGCTTCAAGGAACTCTCTGGAAAAGAAATAACAAAGTTCAGCTTTAAGATATCTGAGATGGATTTGCGGAGGTAACCGAGCTCAGCTCTGCTTCTAAAGAAAGGGGTAGGGCAGTGGAAATATAATGGTTTAAACCACTCTATATGATAAGGTTCCCAGGGACTCTTCTGCACAGCATTTGGAATGTCACTGTGGACATCTCACGGATGTTCAGAGGTGGGATCACAGTTTCTTCCAAATGTTCCTAGACCAAAGGGCCATGGAACAGGCTCTGAATGAGCCTGGGATTCCCGTATCAGCATAGGAGCAAAGAACCCTACCCCTCCCTCCAGTCCAGCCATGGGTACAAACTCCAAGACATCCAGACCATGCTCTCCCTAAATATTCTTCTGTCGTCCCCATCTAGAACTGGCACCATCCACTCAAATGCTCAGGCCCACCATCTGGGAGTCATTTTGATTCTGCATTTTTTTTTCTGTATCTTTTACATCCTATCCGTTGACAAGTCCCACTGGGTCTTTCACGAAATCACATCTGGGGTACGGACGATACAGTGTAGGGGTGTGGGGGTACAAAATGTCGGATGTAAGATAGGCTCAAGGATGTGTTGTAAAACACAGTGAATACAGCCAATAATTTGTAATAACTGTAAACGGAAAGTAACCTTTAAAATTGTATAAATATTAAAATAAAAAAAAAAAAACACATCTAGAATCTGATGACTGCCATCCTTCTTCACTGCTATCTCCTCGCCCAAACCACAAGCCCTCCAGCATGGGCTGCACCTGTAGCCTTCTACCCATTCTCCCTACCATCACTGTTCATCCTTAACCCTCCACATTCCACCCAACAGGGATCATGTTTGAAATACAGAATCCAGGTTACATCTCTCCCCGTGCAGCAAAACTTCCAGACACTTCCTATCACACCTCAAAGAAAACCCAAAGGAAATCCTCAACATCTCCAAAAGGCCCTGTCAGCTCAGGCCCCTGCCTCTCCAGGCTCCTGTCCAGGCCCCTGTTATCACTACTATACCCCAGGTTCACGGACTTTCTATCCCTCAACGCATGAAGCTGTGGTCTTCCCCTGGGACAGTCCTCCTAGGACAGACGCCATGTCCTCCTTCTGGGCTCAGTTCCATATCAGCTTAGCAGAAAGTCCTCTGGACCCACCCCACCCCAGTCACTCTCTGCTGTTTCTCTTTTCTTTCGTGGCTCTTCAAACTATCGTTCTCAGCATAAGACTCAGCCTCTTACACGTGTGTCTGTCTGTTACGATTATCTGCCTACCAACCCAGGAGACCCAAGAGATTTGGGTTCAGTTCTTGAAACAGGAAGATGCCCTGAAGAAGAAAATGGCAACCCAGTCCAGTATTCTTGCCTGGGAAATCTCATGAGTAACCCAGCAGGTTACAGTCCATGCGGTCACAAAGAGTCAGACATGACTAAGCACAGCACATAAGCTATCTGCTACCCTTTCTAGGGTAAGCCCCAAGACGACAGGACTTAACTTGGCTTGCTCAGGGATACACCCTCTGTGCCTTGCACACCACAGGTGCCAATAGTAATTTGTCAAAGGTGTGAATGCAGTTTCTGAGGTGGAGTGAGCTGAGGGGACAGCCTCTAGGAGTCAACAAAAAGAAGATCAATATCAAGAAACCTTCCCTGGCACTTCCCTGGTGGTACAGGGGATGAGAATCTCCCTGCCAATGTGGGGGACACAGGTTTGACCTCTGGCTGGGGAAGATTCCACATGCCTTGAAGCAATTAAGCCCATGTGCCATAGCTACTGAAGCCCACACGCCCAGAGCCCATGGTCCACAACAAGAGACACCACTGCAATGAGGAGCCTGCACACTAGATGGAAGACCAGACCCCGCTCACCGCCCCTAGAGAAAGCCCGCTAAAAATAAAAGCAATTAAATAAATAAATAAGAGTATTTTTTTAAAAAAGGAAGAAACTTTCCCTGGCCCCTTCCAGGATCCCATTGGAGCCCAGATGTACTACTGTTTCTCCCACTTCGTGACTGCGCGTTGGAATCACAAAGGAGAGTTTTGAAAACGCTGATGCCTGAGTTCCACCCACAGCCAATTTGATTTAATTGATCTGAGATGTGCTTGGGTTGGGACTATTCAAGCTTCATCTCGCGATTCTCATGTGCTGCCCAGTTAGGGAGCCATGGTTCGCACCTCGTCTGCAGCAGTAGGCAGAAAATGCTCCTGGTGCTGTGCTTTGAAAGGAAGGATAAGAGCAAAGGAAGAAAGAAGCAACATTAATTGAATATCTTCCATATACAAGATATTCCTCCTATTCTAGGTAATGTGACTTCCCAGATGGCTCACGTGGTAAAGAATCCATTTGCCAATGCAGGAGACTCAGGAGACATGGGTTCGACCCCTGGATCAGGAAGTTCCCCTGAAGGAGGAAATGGCAGTCCACTCCAGTGTTCTTGCCTGGGAAACCCCATGAACAGAGGAGCCTGGTGGGCTACAGTACGTGGGATGGCCAAGGGTCGGACACGACTGAGTGACTGAGCACACACATGCTAGGTAATGCACATGCTCCTTCCTTTAGCTTTGAAAGATATACTGTGAGATGGCCATTATTTATTTCACTAACTTAACAAACCCTTAGTATTTCCCGTTTTTCAGGCACTGTTCTAATCTCTTTACACTATTAATTTGCTAAATCTTCGTAGCAAACTCTTGAAGCAGGAACTGTTATCACCCTCCCTGGAGGTCCAGGGACACAGCCAAGGTCTAGTAAGTGTCAGCACCACCATCAGAACCCAGTCTGTTTCAGTCCAAGACCTTAACCTCTATTGTTATCCTGCCTCTATTACTATCTCTATTTGATAAAGAACTTGCAGTTTGAAGACATAAAATAACTTGTTCCAAGTCACAGAGCAGATGTTTATAGCAGCTTCATCCATAACTGCCAGAATGCGGAAGCAACGAAAAAGACATCCTCCAGATAAACTACGGTACATCCAAACAACGGAATATTTGTTGCTGTTTAGTCACTAAACCATGTGACTCTTTTACGATCCCATGGATTGCCCACCAGGCTCCTTGGTTCATGGGGTCTTCCAGACAAGAATACTGAAGTGGATTGCCATTTCCTTCCCTAGTGGATCTTCCTGACTAGGGATCAAACCCACATCTCCTGCATTGACAGGGTTCTTTCCCACGGAGCCACCAAGGAATAGGAATATTACCCGGCACTAAAAAGAAAAGAGCGTTCAAGCCATGGAAGGACATGGAGGAAACTTAAATGTGTATTAATTACTAAGCAAAAGGAGTTAATCTAAAAAGGTTACACGCTATATGGTTCCAACTATAGGACATTCTGAAAAAGGCAAATGATGGAGGCAGTATAAAAATCAGTGGTTTCCAGGGGCCAGAGAGTGGGGGATGAATAGGTGGAATGCAAAGTATTAGAGAGCAGTGGAAGTGATATTGCAGTGTATGCTGCTGCAGTGATGGGCACATGTCACTATCTGTCTAAACGCATGGAATGCCCAGCACCAGCAGTGAGCCCTAATGTAAGCTATGGACTTTGGGCAATAATGATGCTTCAGTGTAGATTCATTGACTGTAACAAATATACTGTCCTGGGCAGGGATGTGGGGGGATGTTGATCACAGGAGAGACTGTGCACGTTAGGGAATAGGGCTGTTGCTGGGAAATCTCTTTATCTTTCTCTCAGTTTTGTTATGAACCCAAACCTGTTGTAAATATATGTGAAAGTGAAAATGAAAGTTGTTCAGTTGTGTCTGACTCTTTTTGTGACCCCATGCACTATATATATATAGTTCATGGAATTCTCTAGGCCAGAATACTGGCGTGGGTAGCCTTTCCCTTCTCCAGGGGATCTTCCCAACCGAGGGATTGAACCCATGTCTCCTGCATTGCGGGTGGATTCTTTACCAGCTGAGCCACAAGGGAGCCTCCCTCCCCTTCTGTAAATATATAGATATAGTCTGTTTCGTTTAAAAAAAAAAAATGTTGTATGCTGATTCATCCAATTTCAAACCCTACTCCCTATATTTTTTATGTGGTAGGTCTTCTAGCATCATTTAGATTCTAAGAGCTTTGATATCAGGGACCTCAAGTTTTACTGTTTCTTATTTTCCCAAAAACCCCACAATAATGCACCATAGATGTTTAATAAACAGTTGTTTAAAGTGGAAATTGTAGGAGTGTTCTAAGAAATAGAGTCAGATCAACTTCAAGTTATTTAACTTCCCTGGGACTAGACGTTCTCATTTGTAAAATGGGGATGGTAATGTTACATTCCATATGAGGATTTTATGACAATTAATGGAAATGATATATTTGAAAAGCTTAGAAAACCTCTAGACATATAAAAGCTCAATGGCTATTAGTCACCGTGGTATTATTATTATTGCACTTTTGCCCTTGTCCAGATGTGTGCATTTTGTGGTTTAACCAGAGTGTAGAGACCATCTCAGGGTGTGTTGTTTTCATCAGCCTTGTCCCAGTCATTTTCCCATGGTTCTCTATACTTTCCTTAATTACCATTTTAGCTATGATGCTGTGCTGTGCTTAGTTGCTCAGTCGTGTCCAACTCTTTGTGACCCTATGGATTATAGCCCACCAGGCACCTCTGTCCATGGGGATTCTCCAGGCAAGAATACTGGAGTGGGTTTCCATGCCCTTCTCCAGGGCACCTTCCCAACCCAGGGATAGAACCCAGGTCTCCTGCATTAAAGGTGGATTCGTGACCGTCTGAGACACCAGGAAACAGGTTATCAAGGTGGTAACTGCCTGGGTGATTGGTTTTCAATGCAGCAAACATTTCCTGAATACTTGCTCTGTGCCAGTTCTGTGCTAAGGTCTTCAGAAGATACAAAGAAATATTTGTAAGGTATGTTCCTTACCTTCACTCTCAAGAAAATCACATCTGCTATAATTAAATCTAAGAAAATTTCCTCACTAGCCTAGGGGAAGAAGAAATCAGTCCAAGCCAAAGGGAGATTTGGATTTTGAAAATGAGCGCTCTTTCTAAAAAAAGTCTTCTGGTGAATATGAACTAGAATTCTAAATGAACGGCAGGCACCTCGAAATCATCAGGTTTATGTAGAGGCCCAGAGAGGGCAAGAGAGTTGCCCAAGGCCACACAGCACTATGGTGACCTGAGAAGAACGTAAGCTGGTGTACACTGACTGCTCTTCTGGGTCATGGGAAGAAGAAACCAAGAACATAGAATTTGAGATTCAGAAGAATTATTCTTCTGCCACGGCTGTGGGCTTCCCCAGAGGCCCAGCTGGTAAAGAATCCATCTGCTAATGCAGGAAACGCAAGAGATGCAGATTCGATCCTTTTGTAGGAAAGATCCCCTGGAGAAGGAAATGACAACCCACTCCAGTATTCTTGCCTGAAAAATCCCATGGACATAGGAGTCTGGCAGGCTATACAGTCCATGGGGTCCAGAGAGTCAGACACAACTGAGGCCAAACGCATGCATGAACCATGCCTGTAAGGACTTGGATGGTTATTAACCCTGTCTGATCCTCAGCTGCCTTCCCCCACCTATTACATAAGCATCTTAAACCCCATAAAACATTACTAATTCAGGTTGGAGTCATTTAGAAATTTTTTTTTTTTAGAATTTTTTTTTTTAAGTCCAGTTTGTCAGCCTCTAAAAATTAGCCTAGGTAAATGAAAGTATGATTAACCTTATCCTCTGCAAAGTATTTTGATATTTATCTTATTTGAGCAAAGGCTTTTCCTTTAACACAACTAATAGTGATGAGGAAACAGGTCCAGAGAGTCCAGGTGACTTATCTGAAAACATCCTCCTGGAAAGAAAGCATGAATACAACCCACTTTGGCCAAGTCCATACCTTTGCCTATTGCACTTTGTGGGAAGTGACTTGAGTTTTGTTATCATTGTTTTAACAGACACACAATATCCCAGGTTTCACATTCGTGCTGTGAATACTGGAAATATGAATGAGTTAACTGAAATGCTCTCTTATATATTTATGAGCACATACAAGTCACTCGACTATTTCATCCATTCATTACTAGTAACTGGAGAGACACCCAGAGGTCCGTCTGCCATCCATGTACTTGGGAATCCAGCACGACTCAGCTCCAGAGGCTTTCAGCACAGTTCCAACGTATTTCACAGTTAAAACAAACAAACATTCATTGCAAACATTTATTACCATCCTGGGCACTGTCTCCGCACTGCAGGAAAAGTTGGCCAGGTCTGAGCCCTTTCAAGAGTTGGGGCGAAGGTGTCAGGAGGCTGAAGGCAAGTTTTCCAAACTCCTCACAGTGGCAGGAGTCCTGAGCTAGAGAAGATGCTTGGACCTCTGGGACTGCTTTGAAAAGCTTTGGGGAAGGAGGCCCTGTGGGAAATGCCTGGAACTCTCTCAAATTGGCTCCATTTCAGACCCCCAAGACCAAGAAAGCATTCAAAGGGGAGTCCTGAAGGAACCATTTATATGGAGATCTTCTCGGGAAGCTGTTCACAGGGGCTTGGATGCAGGCCATGGCTAACAGGGCTATTTCTGTTCCAACCAGAAGACGCCTAACTATCTCTGGCTTCTAACCAGTTAATGGCTAAATACACCCACTTTAAAAAGAAAGAGGGAAAGAAAGAAAAAGAGAGACGGATGGGGGAAGACAGAAAAAAAAAAAAGAAGAAGAAGGAAAGACAGAAAGAATATCTCGTCAAGAAAAATAAGGAGCTATGTTTTTTCCTTTAATTTCATGGTACTGCGAAGGGACCTCTCATCTCAGTCCATCCAGATGTTTGAAGTTACAGTATCCTGATTTCCATCCAACAGAAATCCACGGAACAGTGAGAGATGGACAGTGGTCTGAATGGCCCATACTAGAAATTACCACATGTGCTCCCTCCTGAGCTAGACTTCCAGTGGATCTGGGAGGCTGGTGATGCTACCCAGGGCCCCGCATCATATACAAGGTCTCCCTTCTTCTTCCACATCCTCCTCCTCCCTTAATCTGCAGAGAGCAGGGGGAGCAGAACTCAGGAACTGGAGAATGTTGTGTATAAATCCAAGTTTCACTGACTCTGCTTTCTTTGTGCATAAAATGGAGGTGATGACACACATCTAGGAAAATCCTTGTGGGAAAATGACATAAGTCAGTTGCTGTAAAACACCTAGAAAGTGCCAGCCACAAAGGAGGTGCCCTCTGGGAGTCATAAATACCTTTCCCCACTACATCAAGACTTTCCATGGAGTCCCATAGAGAATGTAAGTCACTGAGCACTTTAAGGGGGAAAATTCCCTTTCCAGTCTTTAGCATCCATGCGTTCTCTAACCCCAAACTAAGTGAGAGTCCCCCTGAGATCAGGGTCACACTGAGAAGGGGGTGACTGACTTAAGTCTTAAAGGATAAGGACACCATTGAGTGTTAAATTGAGAAGAGAAGGGAGGAGAAAGGTTTGAAGCAGAGGGAACCACTTGATGAAAGACAAGAAAGCCTGAAAATACCTGGGCAGACAACGGGCTCCACCTCTGATTTATCTCGTAACAGTTGCTTCTAGGTGTAGTTAGTCCAGCCATCAGTAAGTGCTGGTGGACCTAATGATTAACTAACTGATAACAAAGAGTTCCTAAGTGGTGTCTCCTCATGAGAAGCCTTTGTGACGGTGAGTGAGCTCATTAGGGTCTTGGAAAGGAGTTAGGCACAGGTAAGACAGCGGATGTGCCTGGGTTTTCCCCCAACCACCGGCTCGAGAAGTGACGGGACCACTGGGGAGGGAACCACTCAGTGGCTGCAGGTGGCTGTCCATGACTCCCATCTTTTGCAGAGGCCTGGCACTTTCCAGCCTTTCTTGAGAGAAGGCATTTCTTCTTTCTCTCCTTCTCTTCAGTTCAGTTCAGTCGCTCAGTCGTGTCCGACTCTTTGCGACCCCATGAATCGCAGCACGCCAGGCCTCCCTGCTCATCACCATCTCCCGGAGTTCACTCAGACTCACGTCCATCGAGTCCGTGATGCCATCCAGCCATCTCATCCTCTGTCATCCCCTTCTCCTCCTGCCCCCAATCCCTCCCAGCATCAGAGTCTTTTCCAATGAGTCAACTCTTCGCATGAGGTGGCCAAAGTACTGGAGTTTCAGCTTTAGCATCATTCCTTCCAAAGAAATCCCAGGGTTGATCTCCTTCAAAATGGACTGGTTGGATCTCCTTGCAGTCCAAGGGACTCTCAAGAGTCTTCTCCAACACCACAGTTCAAAAGCATCAATTCTTCG
>SJYX01012166.1:388895-403413 GCA_006410675.1 Oreotragus oreotragus
GATGAGTGCAATTGTGTGGTAGTTTGAGCATTCTTTGGCATTGCCTTTCTTTGGGATTGGAATGAAAACTGACCTTTTCCAGTCCTGTGGCCACTGCTGAGTTTTCCAAATTTGCTGGCATATTGAGTGCAGCACTTTCACAGCATCATCTTCCAGGATTTGAAACAGCTCAACTGGAATTCCATCACCTCCACTAGCTTTGTTCTTAGTGATGCTTTCTAAGACCCACTTGACTTCACATTCCAAGATGTCTGGCTCTAGATGAGTGATCACATCCTCATGATTATCTGGGTCCTGAAGATCTTTCCTGTACAGTTCTTCTGTGTATTCTTGCCACCTCTTCTTAATATCTTCTGCTTCTGTTAGAGCCATACCATTTCTATCGTTTATCGAGCCCATCTTTGCATAAAATGTTCCCTTGGTATCTCTAATGGACAACATGCTGTCCCACGTTGACGGTCAGGAACTCCTTCTCTTATCGCCTCTCATTCTGACATCACGCCAAGCAACCCCAACACACCAAAGGTGTGTACAGGTCTCACATCCTTTCACCTCCAGGATCACAGAACTTCCTGTCCAGGGCTGGTTAGCTTCCTGGCTCTCAATTTTTCCTCTTTAACACCAAGGCCTGTAGACCAACTTTGATGTGTCCATAAAGTCAAAAGTCAAGTCGCTCAGTCGTGTCTGACTCTTTGTGACCCCCATGGACTGTAGCCTACCAGGTTCCTCTATCCATGGGATTTTCCAGTCAAGAATACTGGAGTGGGTTGCCATTTCCTTTTCCGGGAGATCTTCCAGACCCAGGGATTGAACATTGGTCTCCTTCATTGTAAGCAGATACTTTACCATCTGAGCCACCAGGGAAGTTCAGGTGTGTCTAAGACTCACAGGTATTTTGCTAAAATGCAGGTTCTGATTGGGTAGACGTGGGATGGGGAGCCCAGTCATGCATGTCTAGCAAGCTCCCCAGTGATGCCAATGCTGCTGGGCCATCCATGGCTCACATTTTGAGTAGAGAGGCTTCAGACTGGAATGGCAATTGTCCCCCATCTGTTTATTATTGTTGTTTAGTTGCTAAGTCATGTCAGACTCCTTCACAGCCCCATGGACTATAGCCTTCCAGCCTCCGCTGTCCGTGGGATTTCCTAGGCAAGAAGACAGAAGTGGGTTGCCATTTCCTTCTCCAGGAGATCTTCCCAACCCATGGATTGAACGCGCATTTCTTGTGTCTCCTGAACTGGCAGGCAGAGTCTTTACCACTGAGCCAACTGGGAAGACCAATGATCACAAAAGCTCCTGGCCAGAGGAATACAGAACCCAGAGAACTCAGTAACTGATGGGATTTTCTCTGCGCCTTCCTTCTGGGGAGCTGATAGCAATCTCTAACACTGGTTCAGCAACTTGCTGTTTACACAGCCATTTCCTGTCTGTAGTCAGTTCTCTCCCACCCACCATGTGAGGCACTTCAAGGAGGCATTTTCTCCCCAATGTGTCAAAGGAAGAAAATGAGGCTGGGGGAGATCTTCACTCTCCAAGCAGTTCAAATCTGTACGGTACTGAGCTCACCTCCCCCAGGCCCGTTCTCACCACTGGCTGGCTCAAACCCACGACTGGGGTGACCTCCGGTCTAGAACAGAGAGAAGAGGCAATGGAGTGCATCCTAGAGAGAGGACACCTTGCCACACCCATCGGTGATGGATGTTATCACTGCCAGGTCTCCATTGTCCATCATCCAGTGTTCTTGGAGGCTCAGCCATCCATCCACACTTTAAAAGAGCTTGCAGTGACCTTGTACTCTCAATGCTAGGCAGCCTGCATATGTACCTCTCCTCTCCTCTTTACAACGGCCCTGAAAGATCAGATGTGTTCTTCTCTGGTTTACAGTTGAGGAAAGAAAAGAAACTACAAGATATTCAAGATGACAGGAAGTTACAGGATTCAGGGTCAGGGGCATCAGATACGCAAGTCTGTTCCTATAGTAATCGGCTTACATTTTTCAGGGTATCACTTATGGTCTCATCTCTAAGGTCCCCACATTATAGTGCCTTGCTAATCTAGAAATGTCTGCTGTGTTCTAGAAAGATCTGCAGAATAGAAGGATATTGAATTGAACTGAATGATGCTTTCTAACACATTATACTTCAATAGTTTCTTGCCTCCTGAAGTGACCAGGAAACAGGAACATAGTGCTTCATACTCTGAATACTCAGTCAACTTTAAGCTTCTGTAATTGCTTCAGAAAAAATGTTATAAATGGACATACAATTATAAACAAGGCAGCTTAGGCACAATAATAATTTGCTTCTGTTTTCTACTTTCACGTAGGTAAAAGTCGACCTGTGCATAGATTTATTTCACCTTTTAAAACTGTATTCCTGGACTTCCCTGGTGATACAGTGGATAAGAATCTGTCTGCCATTTCGGGGGACATGGGTTCGATCCCTGGTCTGGGAAGATTCCATATGCCATGGAATAACTAAGCCCATGTGCCACAACTACCGTGCCGGGGCTCTAGAACGGGTAAACTGCAACTACTGAAGCCGGCGCGCCTAGAGCCTATGCTCGGAACAAGAGAAACCACCACAGAGAGAAGCCCCTGCGCTGCCCCGGGAGTAGTCCAGGCGCGCCACAACTAGAGGAAGCCTGCGCACACCCACAAGGACGCCGTGCAGCCAAAATGAACATAGACTTTAAAAAGAAAGTAAATAAATAGAATTGTTTCCTAAGCAATAATGTTATTAATAATTACTCATTTTAGTACCTATTACTTCCCAGACACTGCATCAGATAGACATCCTGTCACCTAATTCTTACAAAAAACCTAGAAAGTAGGTGTTAGTATCTTTGAAACTATGGAAAATTGCGCTCAACAAGCGTAAGTGCCTCTCCCCAAACCACAGCCTTACTAACAGGGTTTTCAGAGTTCCTCTGACTTTGTCTCTCCCCTTCATTTTTGCCACAAAGTATCCTTTCAGTAGTGATACCAAGTCAGTTTGAAAATGACATCGAGTCAACTCATGTGGATGCTTTGAAGTCACCGACTCAATGGACATGAGTTTGAGCAAACTCCGGGAGATGGTGAAGGACAGGGAAGCCTGGAGTCTATGCAGAGTACATCATGAGAAACGCTGGGCTGTAAGAAGCACAAGCTGGAATCAAGATTGCCAGAAGAAATATCAATAACCTCAGATATGCAGATGATACCACCCTTATGGCAGAAAGTGAAGAGGAACTAAAAAGCCTTTGATGAAAGTGAAAGAGGAGAGTGAAAAAGTTGGCTTAAAGCTCAACATTCAGAAAACTAAGATCATGGCATCTGGCCCCATCACTTCATGAGAAATAGATGGGGAAACAGTGGCAGACTTTATTTCTTTTGTGGGGGGGGGCTCCAAAATCACTGCAGATGGTGACTGCAGCCATGACATTAAAGGATGCTTACTCCTTGGAAGGAAAGTTATGACCAACCTAGATAATATATTCAAAAGCAGAGACATTACTTTGCCTACAAAGGTCCGCCTAGTCAAGGTTATGGTTTTTCCAGTGGTCATGTATGGGTGTGAGAGTTGAACTGTGAAGAAAGCTGAACACTGAAGAATTGATGCTTTTGAACTGTGGTGTTGGAGAAGATGCTTGAGAGTCCCTTGGACTGCAAGGAGATCCAACCAGTCCATTCTGAAGGAGATCAATCCTGGGTGTTCATTGGAAGAACTGATGCTAAAGCTGAAACTGGCCACCTCATGCAAAGAGTTGACTCACTGGAAAAGACTCTGATGCTGGGAGGGATTGGGGGCAGGAGGAGAAGGGGACGACAGAGGATGAGATGGCTTGATGGCATCATCGACTTGGTGGACGTGAGTCTGAGTGAATTCTGGGAGTTGGTGATGGACCGGGAGGCCTGGCGTGCTGCGATTCATGGGGTCTCAAAGAGTCGGACACGACTGAGAGACTGAACTGAACTGAACCATACTATTATTATTTTTTGAGACTTTACTAATGGGAATTATTTGAGGTGTGAACTGAAGGTGAGTTTTGCTAGATTTTGCATTTGTTTCTCCTTAGTGCCTGGGATTATCACCAATTTGTAAAGCAAGGACTTAAAAATTCTCAGATGGAGGTTTGGGGACCAACCACACAGACAGTTCATACTCAAAGTCCATGTGAGGATTGCCTGTGGTTACAAATTTTTAGTAAAACATCCTCCCCTCTACTCAGCGCTAATTTTTGAGGCAGGCAATTCTGGTAGCCTTCTGGAGCCCTATCGTTTGTGGGCTCCGACCTTATCAGAGCCAGCAAGTGTGTTTGCTGTTCCCTATGCCTTGCTGACTTATAAAAATAGAAGCTCAAGTTCTCCCAGTTTGTTAAAGCCTTTAATGGGAAAGCTGATAAAAGTTTTATGCTGTGAGTGTGCCTCATTTTCCTGTCAGATTATAAATACATTTCCAAGAATTTTTCAATAAATACTTTGCCCAGCATTTTTGGTTGCTTTCATAGGATTTGAGAGGTATCTATTCTGCCATAGTGCCAGAAACGGAACGTCCATCCTTTCTCTTTGTATTCCTTATTTAATAATCTGAATAGTCTCTGAAACATACCAGGGTGAAAATCACGTGCAAAAGATAGTAGAGAAAAAGCACAGTAATTATTTTCAAAATATTACCTCCTAACACGGAGAAGGCGATGGCTCCCACTCCAGTACTCCTGCCTGGAGAGTCCCATGGGCGGAGGAGCCTGGTGGGAGAAGGCAATGGGGTCGCGAAGAGTCGGACGCAAGTGAGCGACTTCACTTTCACTTTTCACTTTCATGCATTGAAGAAGGAAATGGCAACCCACTCCAGTGTTCTTGCCTGGAGAATCCCAGGGACGGGGGAGCCTGGTGGGCTGCCGTCTATGGGGTCGCACAGAGTCGGACACGACTGAAGCGACTCAGCAGCAGCAGCAGCAATACATATTCTAGGGTAATTAGGCCATAGCTTGTATTAGTTGAGGGAACAGTTGAGTGCACCGTGTCCGACTCTTTGCGACCCCAGGGACTGTAGCCCCAAAGCCTCCTCTGTCCATGGGTTTATCCAGGCAAGAAGACTGGATGGAGTGGGTTGCCATGCCCTCCTCCAGGGGGTCTTCCCCACGCAGGGTTCAAACTTGCAGCGCCTGCATTGCAGGCACATTCTTCACCACTGCGTCACCTGGGAAGTCTGAGCTAACACAAGTTGCTCCAATAAAAACCATAGTGCAATGTATCAGAAAAATGGATGTTGACTCCTTGCGCATCCAGAATGGGTGTCCTGTTAAAGGGTGGCTCTCCTTCAGATGCTGGGTCAGGGGCGAGGCGCTTTCCTTCCTGCGCCTCTGCCATTAGCAGTCTGTGGCTCCCAAGGTCATTGTGCTTCTTGGGACCACACTGGCCAAAAAGGAAAGAATGTGAGACTCATGAGTGGCGTGTTTCCACCAGCCAGTCCTAGATGTGGCACGTTCCATGTCTCTTGCCGTTCTGTTAGCTAATACTTGGTAAGATTGCCACACCTGTCTGCAAAGAGGGGCTGTTGAGCAAAGTAGTCTGGATGTATGTCTAGGACAAAGAAGAAACAGGTTCAGTATTGATAAGTAACCAGTCTGTGTCTGTTACGTATTGCCTCTCTGAAACCAGCCCAACCTGATTTCTCACTGCTCCTGTTTCACTTATAATCAGTGCCACCAGGTTTGGATCTAATTATCCTGAATTATATCATGTTTGTATAGTTTAAATCCCCCAGTGTACAATAACTTCCTTGAACGTGTGAACTTTGTTCACAGCTTTTGAAACTGTCTCCTGCCACCCAATTTTGAACACCTTATATGCTCTATAAAATTAAACCTCTGAATGAAAGGAGAAGTTTCTTGTTTTGACATCTGTATGGATACAGCATTGTGGTCTGCAGTCTATTCATTATGTGATTCCTTCAGCTTGTCTTCTTAGATTTGAAATATGTAAAAATAAAAATTTGGAGAAAAATAAAAAGCCATGGAGTTTGGAGGGAGCATTGCAAGCAACAGTGGCATTTCCACGGGGGCATCAGTTTAATCTGCCTTAGTTGTCTGTCCTGCAGTGTTGAGATCAGCCTTTTCGGCTTTTTCTGGGTTGTGATGAGAATTCATTCAGTCATTCTGGAAATATTTCTTGAGGTCTAGGGAGTGCTGGATATTGTGGAGAGGCAGGGCCTCGGAAGATGAGCGATACAGATAAGACTGCTTTGAGTGGAGAAAGGCCTTTGTTGTTGACTTTGTGACTGATACAGTGATGGTGAGGTTCTAGCTATTTGTGTGATGTGGGAGAGAAAAGGGCTTGGGGCTGTCTCCAGCCCTTAAGTAGAGACCTTGCCCTCCTTTTTCCTTTGGTCTTGGATCTTGCATAAGGAGGCCAGCCTTTCTCCAGACTAGTATTTAATAGCAAGCAGAGGAACTTGGTGCTTGAATATTGTTCAGAGCCACAGATCATCTCAGCTGGGTTATTGGCCTCAGCATTACTCTCTCCTAGAGTTAAACTCATTACTTTGTTGTTAGGCTCAATGTTTTCAATGGTTCGCTTTTATTTTTTGTTGCTATTGGTTTTAGTAGATGAGAATGACGTATGGACCCGAGTTAAATTGTTGGAAGGATGATTTGTTTTCTTTTCATTGAGTAGTTTTCTTTCTCTACTTCAGTGTACTCTGGACGGGAAAATACACGGACATTTTAGTAACTCTAATCTATTATCCACCTGCTCAGATGCAAACACAATGCATGTGGCAAATTACTTTATATACTTGATAAAGCCTGTGTTTTGGAAAAATGTTGGGATGTTTATATGAAAACATTGTTTTGAATCAAGTCATCTAAAATATGCAGATGAAGAAAAGGAAGTGTAATCTGAATAGCATCATCAAAATTCCAGGAAGGGTCAGGCTGCAAAATACACGATGTGGTGCGTCTGTAATTAGGTATTGACCATGTTTTAATTCGGTTGAGCAGCTCCGGGGCTTGGCTCTGGCACTGGTCAGAGAGAAGGCTTTCCAGCCCAGAGGAGTTCACTTTAGAAGATGGATAATCTCGATCTTTCACAGCCAGGGCAGAGCTAGCCCTTCACTTGTTTGTGTCTCCTTCATGGAATAGGGCGCAGAGTTTCTGGCTGACGAGAGTAGAGTGCAGAATTTCTGACAGGAGAGATGAAGCTGGCAAGGGCGGGAGGGGGGGGTGCAGTGCTCAGCGCTCTGTTTGGAAATTATGTTCATTTTCTTCTCAGCTCTAAGGCTCCTCTTATCTTTTTAGAAAAATTTCCCTGTTCTTTGCAAGAGTTTCCAATACTACTTTTTTGGAGGTACCAAGTCTCAGCCCAGGACATTAATTTATAGAGCCCATGAACTAGCAGGCTGGGAGGAATAATTAGCTCCTTCTATTGATACAATGAGCTCCTGAATGGTCTCATCCCACATTGAGCAAGGGCTCATTTGTATCCTTAATATCAAATATTCTGTCAATACAAAGGGAAGGGACATGACCTCCACATTCTTGATATGGCCTATGTGAATTTTAAAGTGATTTGTATAGTTTAAGCAGAATACTCCATGTGTTGTTATTGGGGCCCGTATATCTTGATTTGTCTGTGGTGGTTGGGGTTTGTGCCCACTACCCCAATGCAGTCACTAATGCTGCCTCCTTTCATTTTCAAAAACATCCTGATTATTTATATGATGAATTATGATCACCTTATTTATAAAGGTAGTCAGTATGTCTGGCAATAGTAGATCAAGTTTGTTTCGACCAACTCTTCTGCTGAGAAAAGCTGCTTAAAAATTTTTTAAAAAAAATCAGTTTTAGAGGTATTGGAGAACCATCAGGGCCATGAGGAACTGCAGAGCTAAGATTTAGGGGGAGGAAAGTCCCCTCTAAGAGGTGAGCCCAGCTTTTGCATTTTCTTTAAGGCAATGATCAATTCCAAAAGTAGTTGTTGAGACACTAAAACCTTAAAGCTTTCAACAAACTCATGGGGCTGGGGACATGGAAATTGTCCTCAAGTCCTGCCAAGGAGCAGAAACCCTAGTAAACAACCTCAGCTTTCATTTGGAATCCTGAATCAAGATGAACCAGAAATAGAAAAACTCTCACAGGGACTGAAGCCAAAAATACAATATTTTCAGATTAGTGTCACTAGCTTAGAAGCCTGCCAGAAGCAAAAGCAAAAATCCTCTCTGGAGAAAGATACATCTTCCAGAGCCTCATGTTCACTAGAGTTTTTCATGTACTATATCTGTCAACCAATGAAAAATAACTGGGTATATGAGAAAATAAGACATAATAAAAAAAACCAAGAAAAAAATCTGGCAAATGAGATGTACCTACAAGGGATCCAGATAGTGAATTAATCAGATATAGACTCTAAAATAACTATGATTAATAGATTCAAAGAATTAAAAGATAAGGTTTTAAAATCTGCCAGAGACCTGAAAAGTGTAAACAAGAACCTAGACATGAAAAATACAGTCACTGAAGTTAAACAGACGAGCTCTGAGGGGTGATGGAAATGCTGTAAGACTGGCCTCTAGTGATAGCTTTGGTTGCACAACTAAGCTAATGCGCTAAAACCATTGATTATACATTTATAGTAGGTGCATTTTTGTGGTCGTAAGATGGAACGTTAATAAAGCTGTTGAGAAACGGATGGATTCAGCAGAATAAATGTAGTTGAAGAGAGAGTTAGTGAACTAGAATATAAGGCAGAAGAAAATACCCGAATGACGCACAGAGAGGCAAAATGATGGGAAGGAATTTGGAAGACTTGCGAAGTCTAGGAGAAAGGCCTTATATTACAAGTGACTGGAGTTTCAGTAGGCGGGCAGACAGAACGTGGAAAAGGAGAAGTGATTGGGAAAGTGACAGAATCATCCGGAACCAGTGGAGGGCACGGAGCTGCAGGGTCGAGAAGCTCTGGGGCACCAAGCAGGGCCAGTAAAGAAGTTTCACCCGGAGCAGCTCAGCACCGTTCCTGGAAATGAAAGCAGGGAGAAAAGCTGAAAAGCAGCCAGTGCTGGAGGCGTGGCTGTCTCTTGTCTTTAAAGGAGCAACAGTAACGTCAGAATATGGAGGATTCCAGCTGCTGAGAGAAAGCAACTGTCGATCTTAAATTTTGTATCTACCTGAAAGCTTCTTCAGAAATGAATAAAAAGCTAAGAATACTTAAGAAAATTATTATGAGCACATCTGTCCTGAAGGAAATACTAAAAAGCATCCTTTGGACAGAAGGAAAATTATCCCAGGTCAAAGCTCAGAAATGAAGGAAGGAGCGAAGAATAGCAGAGATAATAATTAGGTAAATATGAATAAATGCTAACCATACAAAGTAGCAATAATTCTGTCTTGTGGAATTTAAAATATGTAGAGAATAGATACATATGATCAAAGTAGAACTCAAGTCTGGACAAATTAATGAAATTAAATTGTTCTAAAGCCCTTATATTGTAAAGGAAGTGATAAAAACTAAATATTAGCCATTAATAAGGGGTCATGTTTTTTTGACTCTGGATAATCTTTGAAAGAATGAGGAAGGAATAGATAAATAATAAGCTAAGAAGCGGGGAAAATAGGATAATAAAAATCACTCGGTTCAACAGAAGGTGGAAAATGGGGGAAAAGGAGCCTAGACTAGATTAAGACGAATAAAACTAGTAGATTTAGCCCCAAATATATGGGCAATTTTATTAAATATAAGCTGAGTAAATAATCAAATGTCAAAGATTATTAGATTGAATTTTTAAAAAACCTATATACTGCTCTAAAGATACATTCATTATTTTAAAATATATAGAAAGGTCACACATAAGAGGATGTAAAAAGATATGCTGTGCAAACACTAGCCAAAGAAAGATTCTATAGCTAAATTAATGTCAGATAAAGTAGACTCTCTAACAGGTAAGAAGTGTTGTCAGAGATCAAGAAAGATGTTTCATGACGGAAAAGATTCAATTTGCCAGCAAAATGAAATATTTCTAAATCTATGTGCATTTTTAAAATACACACACACACACAATCATATACACACAGTTTCACAAGAAGTAGATATTGATATAGTTAGAAATTTTAACATATCTCTCCCAGTAACTGCTACAATGAGCAGACAGTAAAATTCAGTTAGGATTATAGACGGTTTGGACAAAGCTAATTAACAGACCCGATCTAATTATAAAACAGTGCGCTTGACAGACATACAATCCTCATTTCTTTCAAGACGCAGAAGATACTTGTCGACATTGCTCGTAGTCTGAGTCATTACGCAACTCAGCAAATTTCAGAGGATTGAAATCATACAGAGCGTGTTTTCAGATGTCAGTGACATTAAACTAGAATTCAGCAGTCAAAAAGATGACTGAAATATCCCTATCCCTGCATGTTCATAAATTAAGCAGTCATGGGTCAAAGAAGAAATGGCAGTGAAAATTAAATACTATTTACAAATGAAAGGCAGTGACGTATGCGATACCAAACATGGAATACAGTCATAGTTGTGACTAGAGGGATGTTTACATCTCAGATATATACCTTAGTACAAAAGAGGTTTACAAATCAATAACCTAAGCACTAATTTCAAGAAATCAGCTAAGAAAAGCAATTAGGCTTTTTAAAAAGGTAGGAATAAGGAAATAATACAAATAGGAGATGATAGAATGAGAAAGAAAACAGACATTGCATTTATAGTATCAGCAGCCCGAAAGGACCAATAAAAGCAGTAAGTTCTGGTGAGACTAATCAAGGGAGAAAAAGCGCAAATAGTTAATATGAGGAACGAAGCAGGGAACATCATACCTTTAAAAGATAAGTTCAGAATTTGATGAATGACACCGTGGCAAGTTATGAAATGAAAATTTTGGAAGAAATGGACAAACTTTCTAAAAATATCACTTATCAAGACTGACATAAGAAAAATAACAGCGAGCAGCTCTGTCTCTACTCATATGAATATGCAATTAAAAACCTTACCACAAGGAGAACTTCAGACCCAGATGGTTTTTCTGTTAAATTCATTAAATTGTTAAGGAAGAAATAACACATATTTTCCACAAACTCTTCCAGGTAAAAGAAAAGAAGGAGTACTCCCAGCTTGTCTTAAGAGGTCAGCAGAATATTGATACTAAAACTTGACATAAATGAGAAAAATTCTGGGCCAGTTTTACTTATGAATATAGGTTCAAAAACCCTAAACAAAGTACTAGAAAAGTGAATCCAGCGATAAATTACTGCGTTATCATCAAGCTGATTATCTGCAAATTGTAGGGGTGAGGCAATAATTTTGAAAATCAGTCAGTGTAACTCAATAAATAACAGAATAGAAAATCGCATGATCGTCTCTATGAATACAGGAATATGTGTGACGTAATCCAACATTTATTCCTGATTTTTTCAAAGACTCAGCAAACTAATGGATAAACAGGGAGGAAATTTTCTTACTCTAAGAAGATCTACAAAAAATACTGTGTAAAATTAAAGAGTAGGAAGCGTCGTGCATAATGGGTGAAATTTTAAAACTTTAGGAAAAAAGACGTGTGTCAGTTTCCACTGCTCTGTTCATCATTGCGTGACGGATCCTGGCGAATAGAATAAGGCACAAAGGAGAGAGAAAGACATTAGGGCTGAAAGGGATAAATAAAACTGCAATTACTGGACCCTGTGACTGTGTATATAGAAGATTCAAAAGGAGTTTCAGGTAAATTATTGGATCTAAAAAGTGAATTTACCAAGTTGGTGGGAGACAAGGTAAATATGAAAAAATAAATTCTATTTCTACTTATTACCAATAAAGAGATACACAATGAATTTACATCAGAATAAAAGTAATCAGGTATCTAGGAATCTTAACAGAAGTTATGAGGACCTGTCTTGAAAACCATTTGCCATTATTGAGAGAAATTAAAGAGGATGTAAGCAAATGGAAGTGTATGTCATGTTTATGAAATGGAGGGTTCCGCTTTTTTAAAAAGGTGTCAATCTCAAACTGTCAGTAAAATCTCAGTCGAAATCTCAAGAGGGTTTTCATGAAGATGGATAAGCTGATCCTAAAACTTATATGGAAACACACAGAGCCAAGAATAGCCGAGGTCCTCTTGAAGAAGAATGAGAACAGAGGACTCGGTCCCCCAGATCCAAGATTTATTGTTGCTCTGCTAGAGTAATTGAGGGAGCGTGGCCTTGCTGCAGCGTAGATGAAATAGACTAGTGATAAAGAGTCCCCAGACAGAACTGTGTTTATACAGACGCCCTATCAGTGATTAAAAATCCCACCCCCTTGTTTATTAAACAGTCCTGAAACAATTACATATCAGTATAGACCCTTGACCCTAAATTTACAACATATACCAAAATCCATTCCAAGTGAATCCAAGATCTAAGTGTGAAAGACAAAATAATAAAATATCCAGAAGATAATATAGGGTAATATACTCATGACTTTGGCTAGGAAAGGAATTCTAGTACAGGATCCAAAAGAACCAATCACAGAAAAGACAATAAAATTGGGCTGTATTAAAATGAAGAACTTACGTTCATCAAGAGACACAGTTAAGAGAGTGAGAGTCAAATTAGAGATATTTGCAATATCTATGAAAGGACTTCCCTGGTGGCTCAGACGGTAAAGCATCTGTCTACAATGTGGGAGACCTGGGTTCAGTCCCTGGGTTGGGAAGATCCACTGGAGAAGGAAACGGCAATCCACTCCAGTACTATTGCCTGGAAATTCCCATGGACAGAGGAGCCTGGTAGGCTACAGCTCCAGTCCATGGGGTCGCAAAGAGTTGGACATGACTGAGCGACTTCACTTTTCTTTCCTTTTCTTTCATGGAAAGAATATACAAAGAATTCCTCGAATCAGTAAAAGAAACAGGAAAATGGGTAATAGGCCTCAACAGGAGCTTCACAAAAGATGATAGCCATATGTCCAATAGACGTGTGAAGAAAGTGCTCTAGTTTGTAAGTTTCAGGGAAATGCGAATTAGAAACCACATCAGTTATATCCACTGCCTAAAATTAAAAATGACTTTCAGTACCAACAAGAGAATTCTTATACACTGCTGGTGAGACTATAAATTGGTACAACCATTTTGGAAGACTAATTAGTATTATCTAATAAAATTGGACAAAGGCATATTCTGTGAGTCAGCAATTCTAATCTGATGTACAGATTCAAGGGAAAAGTGAATACATAAATACCAAAAATTATGGAGAGAAAAGTTCATAGCAGCAGTATTCTTAATGGAAAGAAAGAAAGTGAAAGTCTCTCAGGCGTGTCTGACTCTTTGCAACCCCATGGACTATTCAGTCCATGGAATTCTCCAGGCCAGAATACTGGAGTAGGTAGCTGTTCCCTTCTCCAGGGGATCTTCCCGGCCCAGGGATCGAACCAGGGTCTCCTGCATTGAAGGCGGATTCTTTACCAGCTGAGCCAGAGGGGAAAACCAATACCAGGTCAAAGAGTATTTAGCCTTTCATAATGGTCCTAAACTGGAAACCAGCCTATATCATCGAGTATAATATACTGTGTGCATGTGTGTGTGTGCATATGTGTGCGCACACACACGCACACACACACACACTCTCACACTCTGTGGCGTCTTTATATATAAATAAAAAGGATACACCAATGAAAGCAAACTATAGCAAGCATCACAGTCTAGATGGGTCTCATTGATGTTAAGGTGTGAAAGAAGTCACACACATATACACACTCAGTCTCGATGAAACTATAGGCTTTAGGGAGGCTTGGTTAATTAGCAAAACTATAAAGTGATTTCTATCAAAGTTAACATAATAGTCGTAGAGGAGGAGCAGGGTGCTAATTAGGAGGAGAAAGATAAGAGTTTCAGGGGTGCTTGCGAAGTTCTGTGTTTTGAATTGGGTAATAATTAAAGGACAGAAATGGTATGGACCTAACAGAAGCAGAAGATATTAAGAAGAGGTGGCAAGAATACAGAGAAGAACTGTACAGAAAAGATCTTCACGACCCAGATAATCATGAGGATGTGATCACTCATCTAGAGCCAGACATCTTGGAATGTGAAGTCAAGTGGGCCTTAGAAAGCATCACTATGAACAAAGCTAGTGGAGGTGATGGAATTCCAGTTGAGCTGTTTCAAATCCTGAAAGATGATGCTGTGAAAGTACTGTACTCAATATGCCAGCAAATTTGGAAAACTCAGCAGTGGCCACAGGACTGGGAAAGGTCAGTTTTCATTCCAATTCCAAAGAAAGGCAATGCCAAAGAATGCTCAAACTACCTCACAATTACACTCATCTCACATGCTAGTAAAGTAATGCTCAAAATTCTCCAAGCCAGGCTTCAGCAATATGTGAACCGTGAACTCCCTGATGTTCAAGCTGGTTTTAGAACAGGCAGAGGAACCAGAGATCAAATTGCCAACATCCGCTGGATCATGGAAAAAGCAAGAGAGTTCCAGAAAAACATCTATTTCTGCTTTATTGACTATGCCAAAGCCTTTGACTGTGTGGATCACAATAAACTGTG
>SJYX01012166.1:404781-454718 GCA_006410675.1 Oreotragus oreotragus
GAATGAATGAGTGAGCACAGCTTCCTTCACTAACCTCATCTGCCCCTCACCATAAGGTACCCCATTTTCCCCCAGCTAGGTTCAAACTCCCAGCAATGCCTACGCTGAGGTGAAAGAAAAAATAGGTTACTAGGAGCATAGGAAGATGCAAGAATGGTCCCTTCTGTCTTAACAATGATGTTTTCAGGGAACCCAGATTTCTCCCAACCCCCTCACCTGAGCAGGTTGTGCAGTTGATCTCTGAGCATCTTCTTTCTGTTGGACTCGAGGACCTCCAAAAGGTCGACGGGTTCGTCCTACTCTTTTTTGGACTTTAAGGAAGGGAATATTCTGGATTTCCCCCACAATCTGTTTGATTCCGAGACGTCTACCTAGTAAGGTCGTTTTTCCCACTGCTAGAGTAAGTCTATTTGGACTAGGTAAAAGTCTACGAATTACGTGGGGTCTAGGTCTTAGACTAGGATACGTTTGTTGGCAGACATTCTATTGATTTGCAAATCTCTGCAGCAGAGGTGCAAGAACCCAGAGCTCTGCTCAACTTTATTACAGAGGAAAGTGAAAAACTGCTCTGTTCTCAAGGTATTACTGAGGGAAATATCCACGATTAATTCCATGGTTCCCTGAGCTGACTCAACCTCAGACCCGGAATTACCAATCCCAAGGCACCTGGCACGACGCTGAGTGTTTTCTAAGTTAAGGACAGCGTGCTGAGAGTATTTGCATGACTGTGAACAGAAAGGGAATGTGATCCTGACATGAGAGCATGTTGTCTTACAGTTTGAGTTGTGCCTTAAATCTAGGATCCTCAGTTTGTGGCCCCTGTAAGGAAAGAAGACAGAACACATGAAATGTGGTTGATTGGAACATAACCCAGCAAGATCAATGGTGGGAAATGGAGAGAACACCTGAATCCTGGTTTTCACTTCATCATCATTCACCAAGAAGTCCTTTCCACACAAACGGAGCATCTTTCATTCTTTCCCCACACTTCCTTCACCTCTGATTTTACCCTGTCTCAATGCCCATATCCCACTTCTATGTAATCACAGTCAAATTCATTCATAGTACCCTCAATCACCTCTATTCTTTAATCAACTCTATAAGACAATGAAATACTGAAGGTGACCCCAACTGCTGAACTCATTGGCTAGTGTTGGGAGAAGGTTAGGTACTCCCCTGCCCCAGGCTACAGCATACCCTCCTGTTGACTCCCTATAAATCTTCTGGTCATAGACTTACCTAGAGGAAGAGTTCTGGGCTGGGGGGATAGGCAGACCATCAATCATGGCTTCCAAGATGTCATAGTATGACTCCTGTACAACTGCTGAACTCATTGGCTAGTGCTGGGAGAAGGTTAGATACTCCCCTGCCCCAGGCTACAGCATACCCTCCTGCTGACTCCCTATAATCTTCTGGTCATAGACTTACCTAGAGGAAGAGTTCTGGGCTGGGGGGATCGGCAGACCATCAATCATGGCTTCCAAGATGTCATAGTATGACCCCTGGGCCTTCAGTGACCCAAGATGGAGACAGTGAAAAGGCCAGACCCTCACCATTGCCTTTAGGATCTTCTTATGCCCACCCAAGAAGGCAGTGCTGAACAACGGAACAAAGAGATCTCTTGGGATTTTCTCCAGAGCATCCATCACTGCAGGCTCACTACTCAGCAGACTCTTTGCAGCAAGCTCGAGGAGTGTGGCTGTGATCTTTTGGTCCATCTTCACAAACCTGCTTCAGAGTGGAGAATATTTAGAAGTTCTGGGAATAAATCTACAGTCTCTTGTTTGTTTCCAGGGATAGCTATGGACAAAATGCTTATTGAATAAATATATGGGCAAATTATATGGCCAACTCAAGTGACCTCTCCTCTGGGAATAGAATGAAAATAGACTTGTGTGTGTATTTAATTATATACATGCACACATACAAGCTCGAGGAGTGTGGCTGTGGTCTTTTGGTCCATCGTCACAGACCTGCTTCAGAGTGGAGAATATTTACAAGTTCTGAGAAGAAATCTATAGTCTCTTGTTTGTTTCCGGGGATAGCTATGGACAAAATGCTTCTTGAATAAATATATGGGCAAATTATATGGCCAACTCAACTGACCTCTCCTCTGGAAATAGAATGAAAATAGACTTGTGTGTGTAGTGAATTATATACATGCACACATACACACATTTACATGAGATAAAATGCCATTATAAGTCATAGCTAAGTTAGCAGAAGCCAATCTTGACCTTCTTCAAGTTATTTCTTCCCCAAAAGATACAAACCAATAAGAAGGAAAATGTGCATCAACATAAAAGCCTCACAATTCCTTTAAAATGGAGAATGCCAAAAATTCAAAATAATTGTGAATAAAACAAAAATCATGAAATCTCAGCATGATTTTTCATACTCCCATGACTAGGCTTTGTGGCAAGAAAAAAGACAGACATAGACATCTTCCAAGAGATAGAGAGGAAGGAAGATGGGAAAGGGCTTAAAGCAGATCTAAAACTATAACAGAATGACTAAGCACAGAATAAATCTAAAATTACTGAAAAGGTGTCCTAGAATATGAGAGCATGGACTACAGGGGAGGAATTCTTAATAGGAGTTTTTTAAGGGACATGGATGACTTAAAAGTGCAGTTTTTGAAAGATACAGCTTTTAGGGAAGAATAAGGCAATGAAGAAGGGAGAAGCCTCTGTTGGCACTTGGGTAATGATGGGAAAAATAAACAGAAGGGAAAATTAAGGATCTTGCAATACATAAGAAAACCACAAATCAGAGTACTCATGGCTTCTCCCTCAATCTCCAAAACAAACAAACAAAATGAAAAGTTGACATAAAGATTGTATATTCAACTAAGAAAGCTACTAGAGTAGGAGTCAGTCTTCAGACTGGCCCACTAACCCAAATCAAGCCCACTGCTTGGTTTTATATATAAAGTTTTATTGGAACAAAGCCACGATCTATCATTTATGTATTGTCTCTGAATGCTTTGGCACTACAGTTGCAAAGTTGAGTAGAGTGACAGCAACACTGTGACCCAGAAACTTACAATCTACCCTACACCTCTCTTTACAGAGTATTTGCCAAGCAATCTTCTAAAAGAGGAACTGAGATTATGTTCCAACAGGTGATGAGAAGGAAAACTTCACCAAACTATCTAACGGTGAGTATGTTACAAGTAATACTAAAATCAACATGGAGGAAAGGGGAGAAGACTAATGTACAGAAGTTTTATGTTGTGAAAAAACAGAAAATGTGCAAGTAAAATGAGAGAAGGGAGAACAGTATAAGAAAATAGAACAGCCTTTTTTATCATAAGGCAATAGGGGAGTGCTAAATGAAACTGGAGGGAACAATGCATATACTAGAGCATAAAGTGTTAAGGAAATAGGTGGTTCGAGATGAGTTTTAACAATGCATTAAACATGATGAAGAACATGTCTTAATGATAAAAGCAAACTCAAAATGAAGATATAATCCTTAGAAATATTTATGCACCAGGAGTACTGCAAACACCTTCAAAAAGTAAAAAGGGAAGGATATGCACATAAAATAACAGTAATAAGAGAAAACAATAACAATAGAAGATTTAACACATCAAACTCAGTCTACGGCTGATCAGATTGTATGATACTAGAGAATAGGGTGCTCCTGAAATGACAGAGGAATAGGATGGGGAAACCAGCCTCTCCTCCACAAATTCAACAAAAGATCATTTGAATGTTGAGCAACTCCCACAAAACAATTTCTGAACATTGGTCGAGGACACAAGGCACCCAGAAAGGCAGCCCAAACTCTTCAAGAGGAGGGAGGACAACAGACAAAAGATGAAAACAGAGACAAAAGTTTTAGGGATGGAGACCTGTCTCTAGGGAGGGAGCTGTGAAGAAGAAGAACTTTAAACACAGTAGGAAACCCTCTCACAGGCATGTCTATGGGGAGTTTTGGAATCTCAGAGGGCAACATTCAGTTCAGGTCAGTCACTCAGTCGTGTCTGACTCTGCAACCCCATGAATCTCAGCACGCCAGGCCTCCCTGTCCATCACCAACTCCTGGAGTCCACCCAAATCCATGTCCACTGAGTCAGTGATGCCATCCAAGGTCGCAAAGAGTCGGACATGACTGAGCGACTGAACTGAACTGAACTGAATGATTACATGGATGTCTGCTTTGAGTTAGATCATTGAGCTGTACAATTTGTTTTGTAGACTTTTCTCTGTGTATTGTATGTTATAATTCATGATGGAAATGTTTTAAAAATCAGTAACGTATCTTTGGGCTTCCTAGTGGTAAAGAACCCACTTGCCAATGCGGGAGAGGCAAGAGTCGGAGGTTCAGTGTCTGGGTCGGGAAGATACTCTGGAGAAGGAAATGGCAACCCACTCCAGTATTCTTGCCTGGAGAATCCCATGGACAGACGAGACCGGGGGCTACAGTTCACAGAGTCTCAAAGAATCGGACGTGACGGAGCGCATTCAGTGCACCCTTCCCATCATCTTCTCAATTTTTAATCGATTTAAAGCATTACCCTTTGACTTGGTATTGTGATAATTAAGACCCCTTCCCTGCTTTTGAATTCACACTGTTTGTATTATTACATAAACACTCCACGCATCAGTGAGGCCAGTGACATACCGTGATTACAGATTTCTTTCTAGTGCAACGGTTCATCTGTTCCCTATTAATAAACATTGCTTCTTTTTGATTGTGGACGTACTTGGAGATACACACTTTCTTCCCTCCCTCCCTTCTTTTTTCCTTTGTCTCTAGTTCTTCTTATCCTTCTAAGAGCATCTCTCGGTCCCGTTTTGCTCGTGGTCAAACGGATCGGCTCGCGTGGCCCTTCTGCTTTGTGTTTCCTGGTGTTATCTGCCCTGATTGCTCTGGAGCCTGTTCTGGAACAGGTTTTGTGCAGGGATTTCTCTCTCACCTGTGTTCTGTGTCGTTCCTGCTTCCTGGATCCCGCGGTTCTCCCTTTTTGTGGGAGCGTATGTGCTAATAGTTTACTAAAAAACAAACATGGGAGGTACATTTTCAGAGAACTTAATCTTGAGAAATGTCTTTATCCTCTTTCTTAGTCAGTGTTTGGGTACCTATATGATTCTAGATTGAAAGTTATCTTCCCTCCATATTATGAAGGTAACACTGGATTGACTTCCAGCTTCTGTTCTTGAGAAGTCATGTGCCATTTTGATGGTTCATCTTTTCTGTGTAAACACAGCTTTTTCTTTCTGGAAGGTTTTAGAATTTTTTTGTGTCTTTATGAAACCTTTCAACTGAAAGACGTATGCTCCTGTGTTAGGCAAGGTATGGGTTTGTATCTGTTTGTTTATGTGTTGTTTTAAATCATTTTCTTCTCACCATTTTCTTTGAACACTTAGAAACTCTAATAGTTGAACTTTGGACTGATGTTAAAATTTTCTTATTTTTCCCCCTTTGTCTTGATCACCTCTTTGTCTTATCGCCTTGCTTTCTGGATGATTTCACCTACCTCATTTCCAAATCGTCTGTTGAATTCTTAAGTTTTGTCCATTGTATTTCTAATTGCCAAGAACTTTACGTTTTCCCTTGCTGCTTCTTGCAACATCCTGTTCTTTTCTTTTGAAAAAGGGAAGCAAGCAGTGCCTTCTCATATCTTGCATCGTATGGTAATTAGGGTTTTCGATATTTTCGTCTGTTCCCTGCATTCTCTCCGTTTCCTCGGCCGTTCTTGCTTCTCCTGGTTGCTTAGGGCTTCCCTGGGGGCTCAGATGGCAAAGGATCCGCCTGCAGTGCAGGAGGCCTGTGTTGGGAAGATCCCCTGGAGGAGGGCATGACGACCCACTCCAGGATTCTTGCCTGGAGCATCCCCATGGACAGAGGAGCCTGGCGGGCTAGAGCGCGTGGGGTCGCACGGAGTCGGACAGGTCTGAGCGGCTAAGCACCTGGTGTCTCACAGCACAGGTTTTCCTCGGATGCCCTTTCATAGTGAAACGTGAAGTTCCAGAGTTTATTGGAAGCTGTATGCTGGAGGGCGCTTCCTGTGGATGGCTGGCTGGGGGCCCAGTTTTTTGATTTTAGCATCTCTCCGGAGCTTTCCTTCTGAGAAGGGTCTGTATGAGGGGTAAGCCTGGGTGCTGGTATTCTGACAGCCAGCTGGGCAAAGGGAAGCAGGCGCTCGATGTCCACTTCGCCTTCTGTTTTCAGTCTGCGCCTCAGCCCTGTGCTCTTCCTTTCAGTTTACCCAGCACTAATCTTGACTTGTGTGGGACAGAGGGAGGAGGACTCGCCGGTTATGCCCGGGAAACGTCGAGAAGATGAAGGTCTGATGTTCCGTTGTAGAGTCTGTAACTAACCTCCACACCTCACTCCCACCATCCACTGTGTTTGATGCCCCCAATCCCAGAGCCTCAGCGGGATTCTGTGACGCTAACCCTTTGGCATCTGATCAGCCTTCCCTCGGGGGGAACCTGTCTCAGCTTTCTTCACGGTGCCTAAGTTCAGCCCTCACGCCTCCGTCTCCTGGACATTGCTTGACAGCTCTCACCTCCTCTCTCATTCCTTTTGTCCTTGTGGGTTAGCTTACCTCTTTGAGGACAGAACTCAGGACTGTACATCTTTGGTTTACTTCGGGCACACTGACTGACTGACTTGGCGCCCACCTCCGTAATCAGCGCAGAACTCTGCCGTCCTGCTTTCTCGACCCTTTCTCTCATGTCCTCTCTGGTTTCTCATTTACAGGTGGGCGGGTGCAAAGGCTAACGCCTGCCCGGCTGCTCCATGCAGCTCCTGGTGGGTTCCTCTTTCTTCCTGTCGCTTGGGTGCCCAGCAGACCTGGACCCTTCTAGGCATTAGCCCATCGCAAGAGCCCAGCGCTCCTGCCTCTTCCCAAGCTGGCTGCTTCCAGATTGTCTGGAAAGGATGAGTAGGGAAGGGAAGGAAGATGGCTCTGAGGTCTCTGAAGGGGCCAAGTTTCTCTTCTCCTCCTAGGTAGAAACGGAATGCTCTTCAAATAGCCCCTGGAGCTTTTGTGGTATGACTTCAGCTACACAGCCCTTCTCAGGATGGATTTATTGTTGAAAAAAAAGTCTCTGGGAATATGCACACCCCACTCCATTCTCAGGGCAGATTTTGAGACGCTGCCTCTTGACTGCGGTTGCTAGGTGATTTCAGGGTGGCTAACTCCCAGTCCTGGGCTTGTGTTCACAGCATCTCTGACTGATGCTGCCTGGCGCTGTGCAACTCGTGCTGTAGACCTCAGCTCGGCAGCCTTCTCCCCCTCCTCCTCCTGCTGCGTGGCGTGAAGTAGGCTGCATGGCCACAGGGCTCTTGAGTTACAAGGAGCGCTGAGACTGTGCCCGGTGGTCTGTAGAGCCCTTCTCCCTCCGCCTCCTTAGGAACTGGGAAATTGTTTAAGCACGGTCAGTTTCCTTGCCGTCCTTGAGATTTTTTTAATGAGACTCCTTTGACTTTCGTGAGTAATTTGATTTTATAGAAATTAATAAAAGTTCTGGCGAGAGCACTGTGTTTTGAATGGCCCATATCTATAGGTAAACTTGAAATGCTTCAGTAAAGCTGGTTTCACGGTGATTTGGAGGGAAGAGTGCCTCTCTTCTGCAGATGATAAGAACACATCATCTTGTAAAAAGACAGGTATGGCTTTAATCTCATGATCTGGAAGTGTCTGTAGGCAGTAAGCTCTGTTATTTAGTGACGGGAAAAAATGGTTGCAGTTTGCATATTCCTTCAACACTGTCGTGTGTGTTCCTGGCGGTGCTGGGCCTTCCCGGTCGTGAGCAGACGCGCCCTCGCCGCGGGGAGCAGGGGCGCAGGCTGCTCATCGCGGCGGCTGCTCCGTGGCCGAGCACGGTCTCTGGGGCGCTCAGGTGGCAGTATTTCTGCCTCGCACACTCTAGAGCGTGGGTTCAGTAACCGTGGTGCCTAGCTGCCCCACAGCATCTTCCTGGACCAGGGATCGAACCTCTCTCCCCTGCGTGGGCAGGCGGATTCTTAACCACTGGACCATCAGGGATGTCCCTGAAGTATTCTTAAGTAATTTCAGTTTTTGGTAGGCATGTCCCAAGTGTAAAGTAGTTTATGTGAAAGAAATGACAGTAAAGTGTGACTCACTCGGTCGTGTCTGACTCTTGGAGACCCCGTGGACTGTAGCCCACCAGGTCCTCAGTCCATGGGATTCTCCAGACAAAAATACTGGAGTGGGTTGCCATTTCCTTCTCCAGGGGATCTTCCCGACCCAGGGACTGAACCCAGATCTCCCACACTGCAGGCAGACGCTTTACCAGCTGGGCCACCGGGGAAGTCCTAGAATAGTTTATAGTTANTGGAGTGGGTTGCCATTTCCTTCTCCAGGGGATCTTCCCGACCCAGGGACTGAACCCAGATCTCCCACACTGCAGGCAGACGCTTTACCAGCTGGGCCACCGGGGAAGTCCTAGAATAGTTTATAGTTAATAATATCTTACAACAGGTGTCTTAATTTGTGACGTGTGTTTTGCCGTTAGTTAATCTTGGAGGGTATATCAAGAAGTTGCCCAGTTGGAAGATAAATGTGGTATATCCTTTCAGAGATGTGTAGTTGATTATGTTTTACCAAATTCCAGGCCAAAAGTATTTCAGTCACACACACACACACACACACACATTTCAGTCACATACATACACACACACACATTTCAGTCACATACATACGCACACACACATTTCAGTCACATACATATGCACACACACATTTCAGTCACATACACACACACATTTCAGTCACATACACACACACACATTTCAGTCACACACACACACACACACACACACCCACTGGTTCCATTTTCTGGAGATCCTTGACTAATACACATAATGGTCTCTGTGTACGCAAGCACAGGAGCAGACAGTTGCTCTGCTTGTGCCTGGGAACAGCCCAAATGTTCCACAGGTGAACTGAAAAACAAATGATGAAACATCCTTACAATGCAACACTGTTCAGTAATACAAATGAGTGAAATATTAGACATGCAACAGCATGAATGCATCTCAAAATAATTTTGTTGAGTGGAAGAAAAAGAGTATATTAGGGGAGAGCGGTATTACACAATCATATATTGGTACAAAGTACCATACAGATTGAGGCTAGCAAGCGGGACCTCTCGGAATCACTCACTCCCTTCTCTTGCCTAATGCCCTCCAATAGGATGAGATTGCCTCCCCTCAAAGGGTTTAGGGAAGGTGGTGTCCGTATTTGGTAGTATTTTGTGGTCTCTAACTCTTGGCAAGAAGACATGGAAGAACTGTACAGAAAAGATTTTCACAGCCCAGATAATCATGATGATGTGATCACTAATCTAGAGCCAGACATCTTGGAATGTGAAGTCAAGTGGGCCTTAGAAAGCATCGCTATGAACAAAGCTAGTGGAGGTGATGGAATTCCAGTTGAGCTGTTTCAAATCCTGAAAGATGATGCTGTGAAAGTGCTGCACTCAATATGCCAGCAAATTTGGAAAACTCAGCAGTGGCCGCAGGACTGGAAAAGGTCAGTTTTCATTCCAATTCCAAAGAAAGGCAATGCCAAAGAATGCTCAAACTACCGCACAATTGCACTCATCTCACATNGCTAAGCTCTGTATCTTGAAATCTAGAGCAGATGCCACATTAGAGTTGAAATTCTGTGTGTGTGTGTGTGTTTTGCTTTTATAATCAAAGTCACATTTAAATATTAAAGACCTGGTTTTATAACCTCAGGCCTAGTCTGGAGAATCCACCTAGATTGGCACAAACCTGTTGGGGTGAATGATCCTACTTGTTATTCAGATTAGTATTTACCAGCAAACATTCTGTCAGAGCCATGTGCTAAAGGCTGCTGGCAAATTTTCCCATGATGGCTGAGTTGAAATGAATACCAAGCAATGTCAGCGGCTGGCTTTCATTAGATACTCTTTGACTGAGTTGAATATTGAAACAAGGCCATCTGATAGAGTCATCCTGGATTCCTGCAGGAAGGGACTGGAGGTGCTGGAAGCAAAATGAGGTGCAGGTGGAAAAGCATAATAAATTCTGCAATTTACCAGTGTTAATATGAAAAATCAGAATGTGAACCTCATTGAAAAGGATCTATAGGCTATTTATCTACTCAGAGTGACCTTGTAATCTATCAGTCATTTAAGTGATAGCAAAGAACATGAATGCCACCCTGTGGCTACCAGCAGAAATTATACTTAATATAACATAATTTTACATAATTAGAGGGTAATGGGAATGTGATTAAAAGAAATCATGCAGATGCCAGAAGAAAGAGGGATGGCCCAGATAAACAGTTATCACTGCTAATAGATGATGCAGGGAGGCATTACCCAAAATATTAAGGGAATAAACTCCCTCGTCTCTTCTCTAAATAATGTAAGCAAAAAGATATACTCTGATTATACATACAAAAAGCATTTGACAAAGACATAAATAGATTACTGGTAATAACAGAGATGAGAATAGAGAAGGAAAAGTATGTCTTTCAGTATCCTTGTCACTCAAGCATACTAAGATTATGAAGCCCTCCCATTGACACAAAGATGATTATTCTTCTCTGCCCACACATGTCTCCTTATACACAAATGTGCATATCCTAATTCACAGACCCATTTTTTTCTTCTGCTTTTTCTGCATCTGATGACTGCAGATTGTGGATTTTATTCACTTATTCACCAGATTTCCACAGAGCCAGGTACTATTCTAAACCCTGATCTACAATAGTAGAGGTCCTGCCCTCACTAAGCTTACATTCTATGTGGGTCAACAACCACCAAATAAGCATATACATGTCAGGTGGTAAACAATTCAATAGAGAAAAATTAAACAATGCAAATGGAAGTGTGAATGTTGGAGGGTGGAGGAAGTTTGGGGAAAGCGTCTTCAATAAGATAACACTCAAAAGCCTGAAGGATGCAGTGAGGGAGCAGCCATGCATATGTGAGGCAAGGAAACTTTCAGGCAACCGGGATTATAGTACAAAGGCTCTGAGGCCAGGTTTTCTTGGAGCATTTGTGGAACAATGGAAAGGCCAGCATGGCACAAAGCAAGTAAGAGGATGAGTGGTTAGGATGAAGAAGAAGATATCAAGGCAGTGGGAGGGCAGGCAGACACACACGGCTTCGTGGACAGTTTCAAGGACCTTGGCTTTTACTCAGAATTAGAGCTTTCTTTCTGTTTGTTTGTTTGTTTTATTGGTTTTGGCATACATTGACATGAATCCGTCATGGGTGTACATGAATTCCCAAACATGAACCCCCCCCTCCCACCTCCCACCCCACATCATCCCTCTGGATCATCCCCATACACCAGCCCCAAACATCCTGCATCGAACATAGACTGGTGATTCTGACATGCTCTGATTTATGCTTTAAAAGAATCAATCAGGTGTAGATAAGGGACTACAGGGGTAAAGCAAGGCGGTTATTTCAAAAGTCCAAAGGATGATGGTTGTGATTTGGTCCAAGGCAGTAGCAAAGAATAAGGCAATGGTAGTCAGATTTCGGACAAATAGTAAAGGTAGAATCAGTATCATTTACCACTGGATTCAACATAGATATGCAAAAATGAGAAAGGTCAAAGGGTTTGGACTGAGTAATCAGAAGAATGGAGTGATCAATCACTGATTCCACATGCTTCATAATAAAAAAAAAAACATAAAACAGAAGCAATACTGTAATAAATACAGACTTTTATTTTTTTTAAAAAAAGGTCACATCAAAAAAAAAAAAATCTTAAAAAGTAAATAAGTAGCACAGCACAGTGTGGTTATCAAGCTTCCAACCAGTCAAGACTTCATTACTTTTTGAGCGTGAGTCACAGAATTACCCATAGGAGAACCCCTCAGAGGCAGACAGAGGCCAGTTTCAAAGCAGCACTTCTCCCAATGTCTCTGTAATAACTTCTCCCACACCTTATCCCTTCTATCACACCATGAGCTTCTGTAAAAGACAGGGACAAAGAGGCAGATTTCTTAGTATCAAGATATAAAGGGAAGAAATCTCTCCAGCTCCATCCTGGGTCACCATAGTAACAAAGGTTCTGAAATTATTTAATCTATTTTCAAATTTCATCTCCAAGGTGAGCAAAATCAATGTAAGAGAAAAAATATTAGGCCACTGAAGACCAGTGGAATATTTAAGTTTTAATACCAGTGTTTCGAACTTTAAGAGAAAAAACATTAAGGTTTGAGTGGGTCTCCATCTTATTTCACTTAAAAATACTTCAGGTTTCAAAATGGAAGAACAGAGGGTCACTTGAAGATGAATGGGCAGTCAATTTGGAATAAATGAAGCAGACTTCCTGATAATATGGCTATGGGGATGCAGAGCTTTATTCCTGTGTATAGATGCTAAGACTGTTTGGCTATTTCGCTGTCTTAATGCCTTATCTGCATTTATCTCATCCTTTAGTCAGAGGTCATTTAAGTGTCTGGCTGAATTCTTCTTTCTGTCCTTTTATAAGCTCAACAGAGTGATATAACCTACAGGTCATAGACAAACATGCTTTCACTGTCAGACAAATCATAACTTCTCTTGTTCCTACCCTTTCTAACTGAATCATCTAGAGCTTGTTAACCTTTCAAATTTAGATTTCTCCATCTGCAAAGGAGGCTACTAACAGTACCTAGCATGCAAGAACTTTGTAATGATTAAATGAGATAAGTATGTTAATCTTTCAGTGGAGAACCTGCCATGTTAAAAAAAATGCTCAATAAATGGTTGATATCATTTTTATAATCATTAATGCTATACAGGCAGTGTCTATGAGTGAAAAATAGTGCAACAGTATTAAAAGCATAATCAACTGAGACAAAAAAAAACCCACCAACATTTACTGTAGTGTACACATTTCCTGTATCTAATAACCACCCAAGTTCCTTGCTCTATAAAATGTAGTAAATTCCCGTTTAACGGAATGACTGACTGGAGTCAACCACTGCTGCCACTGAGGTTATAGCTGCCATTCTTGATCTAGCTCACAATATTAGGAGTCCACTACTCTTGGCATGATTCACTGACACATGTAGAAATATCTAACCTACTGGGCATTGTAATACTGACCTCTAACATGAATTTTGAGAATGAATTTATAGAAAGAAATATAATTAATGAAAAAACCATATAATTTACAGACTTTAAACATGGAGATTAGAAAATTACAATGAAAGAGATCATAAAATTCCATTTTATTATGAGAATACTGGAGAAGGAAATGGCAACCCACTTGAGTATTCTTGCCTAGAGAATCCCGTGGACAGAGGAGCCTGGTGGGCTGCTGTCCACGGAGTTGCATGGAGTCAGACACACATATAATTTACAGACTTTAAACATGGAGATTAGAAAATTACAATGAAAGAGATCATAAAATTCCATTTTATTATGAGAATACTGGAGAAGGAAATGGCAACCCACTTGAGTATTCTTGCCTAGAGAATCCCGTGGACAGAGGAGCCTGGTGGGCTGCTGTCCACGGAGTTGCATGGAGTCAGACACGACTGAAGCGACTTAGCATGCATGCATGCATTGGCGAAGGAAATGGAAACCGACTCCAGTGTTCTTGCCTGGAGAATCCCAGGGATGGAGGAGCCTGGTGGGCTGCCATCTAAGGGGTCACACAGAGTCGGACACGACTGAAGTGGCTTCACAACATGAGAATGCAGATACTACTNGACCAACCTAGATAGCATATTCAAAAGCAGAGACATTACTTTGCCGACTAAGGTCCGCCTAGTCAAGGCTATGGTTTTTCCTGTGGTCATGTATGGATGTGAGAGTTGGACTGTGAAGAAGGCTGAGCGCCGAAGAATTGATGCTTTTGAACTGTGGTGTTGGAGAAGACTCTTGAGAGTCCCTTGGACTGCAAGGAGATCCAACCAGTCCATTGTGAAGGAGATCAACCCTGGGATTTCTTTGGAAGGAATGATGCTAAAGCTGAAACTCCAGTACTTTGGCCACCTCATGCGAAGAGTTGACTCATTGGAAAAGACTCTGATGCTGGGAGGGACTGGGGGCAGGAGGAGAAGGGGTCGACCGAGGATGAGATGGCTGGATGGCATCACGGACTCGATGGACGTGAGTCTGAGTGAACTCCGGGAGATGGTGATGGACAGGGAGGCCCGGCGTGCTGTGATTCATGGGGTCGCGGAGAGTCGGACACGACTGAGCGGCTGAACTGAACTGAGCTGAACTCTTGGCTGCACACATACTATTGCTGAACAGTGGGGTCTGTTCACAGAACACCTTTCAGTTAAAACTTCTCAGCATGGTAGTAGTCTTAAAAAACAATCACCTGAGAATTGGCAAAAAAACTCTATAATCAGGAAGGAAACTGATTTTCCTTCATATAAACATGAAAGACGGGGAAGGCAATGGCACCCCACCCCAGTACTCTTGCCTGGAAAATCCAATGGACGGAGTAGCCTGGTGGGCTGCAGTCCATGGGGTCGCTAACAGTCGGACAGACTGAACGACTTCACTTTCACTTTTCTGTTTCATGCACTGGAGAAGGAAATGGCAACCCACTCCAGTATTCTTGCCTGGAGAATCCCAGGGATGGGGGAGCCTGATGGGCTGCCGTCTATGGGGTCACACAGAGTCGGACATGACTGAAGTGACTTAGCAGCAGCAGCAGCAAACATGAAGGAAACATGTCTTCTAATACTTCCTTGAGAAACTCATTACGTTCACCCATTTTATAGATGGCAAAGTTGTGGTAGAAGAGAAATTCAGAGTCTAATAGAAGTTCTTAAGAAGCTTATTTCTGGAAAATCTTGAGAACAGAGTTTCTCTTGATTGAATTTTCCAGACTATTCTAGAAATAGTAATCTGATATCTGGAAAGATGGGCATTGGCGTCCAATAGATTTAGATTCAGATTCTGCCTGCCTGTAATTACCTAAATGGCTTTGGAAACCTCAAATTTCTCCTCTTCAAAATAGGAATGAAAGTGAAAGTGAAAGTCGCTCAGTTGTGTCTGACTCTATACAGTCCATGGAATTCTCTAGGCCAGAATACTGGAGTGGGTAGCTGTTCTCTTCTCCAGGGGATCTTCCCAACCCAGGGATTGAACCCAGGTCTCCCGCATTGCAGATGGGAGATTCAAAATAGGAATAATCTTATCTCAAACGTTAGGGGGAAATCCAGGGGAATGCATTTATTCACTTATGTGCTTATTGACCAAATATTATTGGGTATCTCCTTCGTACTCTGAATGCCAAAGAATTGATGCTTTTGGATTGTGGTGCTGGAGAAAACTCTTGAGAATCCTTTGGACAGCAAGGAGATTACACAGTCAATTCTAAAGGAAATCAACCCTGAATATTCATTGGAAGGACCGATGCTGAAGCTGAAGCTCCAGTACTTTGGCCACCTGATACAAAGAGCTGACTCATTTGAAAAGACCTTGATGCTGGGAAAGATTGAAGATGGGAGGAGAGGGGTGGGCGGCAGAGGATGAGACGGTTGGATGGCATTGTTGACTCAATGGACATGAGTTTGAACAAACTCTGGGAGATAGTAATGGACAGGGAAGCCTGGTGTGCTGTATTCCACGGGGTTGCAAGGACTTGGACACTTCTTTCCAACTGATCAACAGCTCTGTAGCAGTGAGGATGGTCAGTGTTTCTGCTGTCGTGGGGCTGACATTTGATTGAAGGGATAAGGAAGCACTAAGGAGCTAAACAAATAAATATGTAAGATACTGTCAGGTGTGAAATAACCATACAGGATAAAGGACGAAAATGACAGTGGTACCACTTTGATAAGGGTGGCCAGCAAAGAGTTCTTTAGTTATAAAGTGTTGGCCGAAGGGCACAGTATGTGCAAAGGCCCGGAGGTGGGAACCAGCTTGCGCATCTGAGGATCAGCAAGAAGGACCGGTGTGGCTAGGGACAGGTGAGGAGTGAGTGAGTGGGAGATGAACGGCAGGGCCCAGCTTGTTGGGTCTCATGGGCAGGGTAAGGGGGACTTTATCCTGGGTGTACTGGGAAACCAACAGAAAATTTTAAACAGAGGGGTTGCTGAGTATGATTTGCTTACAATTTTTTAAAAATTATTTTTATTCATTTGTTTTTTTGGCCACGCTGTGCAGCATGGATCTTCCTTTCCCCAGCAGGGATCCAGCCGATGCCCCTTGCGTTGAGAACGTAGAGTCTTCACCACCGGACTGCCGGAGCAGCCATGCTCTAAGGCTGGTTTACTCGCGGCTGCGCTGGGGCCTCCCAGCTCGTGTTCTCTGGCTGCGGTGAGCAGGAGCCGCTCTCCGTCGGGGCCTGCTGGCTCCCCCGTGGCGGCTCGTTGTGGCTCCCGGGCTCTCGGCGTGCACGCTCCAGCAGTCGCAGCCTGTGGGCCGTCCAGCTCACCCCCCGTAGTTGCAGGGCCCCGTTCCCCCACCGCGTGCGGAAGCTTCCTGGACCGGGAATTGAGCCCGTGTCCCCTGCATTGGCAGGCGGCTTCTTACTGTGCCCCCAGAGAAGTCCCTGATTCATTTTTTTGGAGGAATATTCTGCCTGCAGTGTGGAGGATGGCCTCACAGAGAGGCCGCTTGAGAGGTGTGACCGTGTCTGGGAGAGAAGGGGTTTCAGTTGCAGTGCTAAGTTGGAACACTGAGATTAAAGAGATTCAGGGCATGTTTTGGAAGCAGAGCCCGTAGACTGGAAGTGGGGAGACGGGAAGAGGAGCAGCGGGGGCTTATTTGAGGCGTCCGGAACGCAGTGTCGTGTCTGAGATGCGAAGGACCTGAGGGAGGGAGTGGAGCTCTGGAATTTACAGCCTAAGTTTGAGATGCCTGCTGGGCGTGTCAAGAAGGCCCTGGGCGTGTCAAGAAGGCACTGGGCGTGTCAAGAAGACACTGGAACTTGGGGGGCGGGGTCATTGGCACGTGGCTGGTGTCCACAGCTACAAGATTGGGTGAGATCGTCCAGAGAGGGGGTGCAGAAAAAAGGGTCCAGAACAGAGGCCTGAGCGTTAAAATTTAGCCATCCGACCAAGAAAATATGGACTTGCAGAAGTAACTCAGAATGAGCTTTCGTTAAAGTCGGAGAAGAACTGGGTTGTGGTGTCACAGAAACAAGAGGAAAGTGGGATTGAACAGCCAGCGCCGGACACGCTCGATGAGAGTTAAGCTTCCCCTTAATGGAAATAGTAGCATTCCTTTATTTTATGTCTTTCAAAGGATATAATGTTACCTTTCATCCCAGCATAAATTCAATTGGCAGTGACATTTTTTTACCTCTTTCATATGTCTTTCAAGGTTGAAATATAGAGCCCCAAAGAGCCGTGGGTTGGTTACCCCTCTTCGAAAGCGTACATTTACTAGCTTGCAAACCCACCAAGAAAAGATTTCTTTTTCCGCCTTAAGTTCACATGATTTAATTTGCCTGAGTAACCTGCTGTCATAGGTTTTCATAGAGTCCTGACATCTAGCAGAGTAATTAATGCTTTAGGCTTTTAGGAACTGTTTCAGGATTTTATTAATCACCGTTGTGACTGCACATATGAATTAGGAAGGAGTTATTTTGGTAGTTGGATTTCCCCCTCAGAAAAATTTCCATATTTGTTCATTATGAACTGATAGCCTGGAGAAGAAGAATAAAAATGGAGAATATTTGCTGGGTCCTGTGCCCACTTTTCAAATTATCCAGAATCAGGATGACTTCACAGTACACCGATGGAGTGTGAGTTGTTTGAAGTTGGTAGTCAAACGCTTTCTCTTTGCCTCACCGTAAGTTAATTAGAGGTTCTCTGTGACTTTCCCAAATATATGGATTTTGTGAACTGTTTAAAGATGCATGCAATCAGAAGGAATTTGTGTCTTACGTTTGATTCCGCTGTGATTCCCATCATTGGAGGAATCACTCTCAGAACTATACTGACTAGTGTGTTATGCTCTGAGGCGGAGGTCTTCCAGGAGAAGAAGGGATCCGGGTAACTGGGAAGAAATAGGAACCTATCCTTCTGATTTCTTTTTCATTTTATGTACAGAAAACATTATGGAATTTCACAATTATGGGATAGTGTTTGAGATCAGTGTGTGAAAGAGAAATGTGGTTGGGGGGGTGGTGTTGGTCTAGTCCCTAGAATTCAATCTGAAGTGTGAAAACCGAAACACAATCACTGTTTTCTTTGAAACTCTTCCCCCCAAGGCAGGTTCTCTGCATAAACGCTCGTGCAGCCGCCTCGGGTCCGCGGACCATTTTCCTTAGGCTTGGGGGTAAATGTGAGTTTCCCTTGTGTTTAGAGGAAATTTTACTCCATGCGTTTTACTCTGACGAGGGAAGGCTTGCTGCTTTACTGGGAACGGGGCTCTTTTCAGTGATGAGAGTGATTTTCTGTGATTCTGCCATACTTGAGGAAGGTGGTTGAGGTGACAAATAAAAGGCAAAGTAGCTATGGCAGTGTGGGGATGGAGGCAGCTGCTTTCAGAATCCAGTGGTTTGACTATTGAGTGAAAATAGCTGTCATTGCTCTAACTGCCATTCTTACTCTTCCTAAGTGGCCGGTGGGGATGCGAGGTGGGAGAAAGCGCTGGGTGAGGCAGGAGGAAGTCCACTGGCAAAGTCAACAGTGGAAGCATTCAGGCAGGGCAGCGGACATCTGACCTGGATTCTGTATGGATAAGGCAAGGACTTGATATGGGCAGCTGGGCCACCCTGCTCTTTCTCCAGTAGCTTGCTGTGACAGACTAATCTTAGGGTATTTTCATCTTAATTTACTCACGTCCTGCTTTTTGTTGGTAACAGCATTTCTGCCAAAGGTGATAAATTTGCTAAAGCTTACCATTAAGATTCTTTCCTCATATGAGTGTTATATAATTATATATACATTCGGGCTCAAAGGTCCCCGTCTAACAAATTCCCTGCACAGAAGTACCATTTGAGGGCCCATTCTCTCATTAATTTTATTTGACATTTATGTCAACATCACATTCCTAGCCTAAAAGGAGAAATGACATGCGTATGCAGGGGTGTGTTAGAAAGTGAAGTATTTAGTTTGGCAGTGCAAAGCAGTCAGCTCAGTCTGCGAAAGCAAAATGTTCTAAATTAGTTAATACAAAGTGGTCTAAATGCACTCAGTTGAAGTTGTTCCACAAAGTGCCAAGTGCCCGCTCACGTGGCTGTTCTGATACTGAATGTTTTCCCTCTCGGGGTTCCCAGAATTTCCTGACATGGTGTCTCTGGCAGATTACTAAGGGGTCATCAGAGGGGAAAGAAATCGGGGCTGGAGACAAATTGCTATGGTGTCAGGAGTGGAAGGTGCAACAATCAAAAGCCCTGATTCTCCTCCCACCCGCACTGACCTCAGTGAGGATTATCGGTAGAGCATGGTGCGTGAGTTTCACGGACACTGAGCTGAGGTGGGAGGGCCCTGGGGAGCCCCCTCCCGACATCGAGAGTTGCTGTTACTTCTCCGACCACGTGGCTGTGGCATTGCTTAGCACTTCCCAAAGTAGACAGAAGTGTAATCTAGGGTTGTTAACCCTAAACAAGAGAGGATTGTTAGAGAACACGCCTGACTTCTGGTCCGCTGGGTTGAATTTCGAATCCCTGGAGGCGTCGAGAGAGAGAAGTCAGAGAGAGGGACGGAGCCGGCCGTGAGCAGTGTCCCCGGCCCGAGCGTGGCGGTTCCTTTCTGCTCCGGAGTGCTGGCTCTGCCATCCCAGAGTGGTTTGCGTGTTCTCGAGCTGGGTTTTGTGCACTCCTGTAACGGTGAACTGTAGACTTGGGCTTTTGTCTTGCAGAGAATTCACCAGCAGCAGAGAGGACTGTAGGCGGAGGCTGAACTTGAATCTGTAATGTGAGTGGGGAGTGGGCAGGTGGTCTAACCCCCTCACTCTTTTTCACCCCTGCCCCCCATGTTTCCCCCAGCCCTGCCAGCCTGTTTACTCACCCCAAATAAACACCGCAGCCCCCCTACTTCTGTCTTTAGGAAGAATCTGGGGGGTCAGGTGGTGGATGGCCAGCAGACCTGTGGACCTGTCCGGATGACCACGGCCCTCAAGGTCATCACCTTGAGTGATTATAACTATGACCGTCTGGAGTCAGTATCTCCTGGGGTCCCCTTGGTGGTCTGGGTCCTTCATGTCTCTGAAAGGTAGGGACTTTATCGAGGGCGGAGAGGAGGACAGTAGCAGCTTGTGAAGGGGACACTGAGTCTGGGGTGACTTCCTCGTTGTCGGTTCAGGCACCAGTGTCCTCAGCCCCTCCCGCCGGCTTTGAGGACTTTGTGGTCGCCTCACCTGCTCTTGTGTGCTTAGCCTCCGGATCACCGGGCAGGATGTTAGGGTGCAGGGCAGGTGCTGGTGGTGCTGCTTGGGGCGTAGGTTTTGTTTCGGAGTTCTGGTATACCCTGCTAACTCCCTTAAAGGCGCTGCGCACAGAACTGAGAACTTCATAGTCATCTGGCTGTCAAGGCAGTTCTGGATCTCACAGGGGAGGGATGTGAGCTGGAAGGGCCGGGAGGTCTGGGCTGCCTTTGCACGTGCGGATAAACCCAAAGAGTCAAGAGCCAGGTCCAGGGACGGTCGCCCTCTCTGCCCTCCTTCTTGTCTGTAGGATGATCAGAGCCACTTCCCACCGCAGTGCCGCTGTCGTGGGGTGGGAGTTGGTGGGAAAACCGTTGCTGAGAGCGGTGACAATTATGTTCCAGCACCTTTGGACAGAGAGGCCCCTCAAGACTGTGCCGTCAGATCCTGAGGCTGTTAGCTGGGGGTGGCGGAGCTGGGACTGGCACCTGGTGCCCGTGAGTCCTTGGTTCAGCTGTCCCTCGGGGCTTTCTGGGGGTGAGACAAGGAGAAGCTCTCTCTCTCTCTGCCCTCCCCCCGCTCTCTCCCAGGCCGTCATCGACTCCAGAAAGACCTAAAACCTTGTTAGAGAAGGGTGTTCACCGCGGGAGGACTCTGTGCTTGCTGAGGCCCTGCCTCTACTCTCAACTCAGTGAATGAACTCGCGTTCCCTTAGAAAACAGCCGCCTCGCTGGACCTCTTGCTGCTGATGCTGGTGGCCCTTGGCTGCCTGTGTCTGTTCAGGCTGCTAGAACAAAACGCCACAGGCTAGGTGGCTTATAAACAGCAGACATTTGTGTTTCTCCCAGTCTGGAGCTGAAGGTCTGGGATCAGGATGTCCGTGTGGTTGGGGGGAGCCCTCTTCTACTTACAGACGTCCCTTCGTAGGCTTCCACAGCAGAAGGGGCTTAAGAGCTCTCTGCGCCCTCCTTTCTAAGGGCGCTAATCCCATTCACGAGGGCTCTGCATTCATGACCCAATCTCCTCCCTCAGGCCCCGCCTCCTAACACCGTCACATTGGGTGTTAGGATTCCAACATGTGAATTTTGGGGGGGACACAAACATTCCAACCATCACAAGGGGTGCCACCTTGCAGCCAGGGAGTGGCAAGAGTCTGCCGTGGAGAGGACTGAATGATGGGGGGCCACAGGAGAAGTGGCTGAGATCAACTGTAGTTGTAGGCAGTGACGGCGGAGGTAATTCCCTCGACCTCCTGTCCTCTTAAAAAATGTCCCCTGTTGGCTGAGTCGTGTTGATGTTTGGCAGAAACCAACACAGTTCTGTAAAGCAATTATCCTAAATTAAAAAAAGAAAAAGTCCCCTCTTGGGACTTGCCTGGTGGTCCAGTGGTTGGGACACAGGCTCAGTCCCTGGTCCGGGAAGATTCCACGTGCTGCAGAGCAACTCAGCCTGGGCACCACAGCCGCTGAGCTTGCGTGGCACGGCTCCTGTAGCCCGTGAGACGAGGGCCTGTGCTCCGCAGCGAGAGAAGCCTCTGCAGTGAGCAGCCCCAGCATCGCAACTAGAGAGGGGCCCCCACTCGCGGCACCCAGAGAGAGCCCCCACTCAGCGATCAGGAGCCTGTGCCCCAGCGCAGCCACGCGTCAACGACATTTTAGAAGCGCCCCCCAGCCACCGAAGGCCGTGCTTCGCACAGATTGCGCCTCCTCCCGCGGTCTTCAGGCCTGGCCTGCAGAGCTGAGTCTGGGGGCCCCAGGTCCTGTCCCCCAGGCGTCTGGCTCATTGCGTGGCTGGCAGTGGGAGCTCCACTGGCATCCGTGCTGTGCGCAGCAGGGCCCACAGGCAGGCCTTCCTCCCCATGCAGTGTAGAAATTGCTGGTGGGCTAACTCCATGGATGGAGGGTCCATTCCCTTCTTTGACAGAATATTTGGAAAAGCAAGCAGTGCCCCTGGTCTTCTCTAAACACCACCTTATTGGCATCTGGCTTCTTGTAATATATTTTTAATATACTATATAGGCTGTATCAGAGTAAATCAGTAGGTATGTTTTGAAATTAAATATTTGCTAAGGGCTAGGTTCTCCCGATGTTAAATTATTGATAACAAACTTCACAGACGCTGTATGAGACTTGATGATATATGAGTTTTGAGTGACCTGCCATTTATTAGACTTTATCTGCCCATGAAATCCATTTCCAATTCAGACCGTATCTACTGCAGGATTGCTTGCCAGAAATCTATTCCCGGGTTTCTCCTTATTTCAGTGAAATATCTCTGGCTCAGCACCTTTCCCAAGGTGGCTGATCTAATCGGGGCCCAATCACTTATCACTTCTCATTTCCTTTGGCAGGTCTGTCCAACTGGGAAGTGCATCTCGGGGACACTTGGGAGCGGTCGTCGACCTCCCCCGCTCTGCCCTTTTTCCCTCCCCGCTTAGAGGAAGGTGAGCTCCCCGAACCGCAGCCCCGCTCTGGGATCCGTAAGCAGAAAGGACCGCTTGTGTGGTCAGGAAAACGAGGGTGGCCCCTCTCTGTCTTCCCTGGTGTCAGGGGCCGTCGGGGGCCTCCTGGTACCCGGCAGTGTTCAGTGAGCCCGAGCAATCAGAGCCCGTTTGCTGGCACGGCTGGCCGCTGGGCCCCTGTCTTCTGCTCCCCCTCCTCGGTGACTTCCGTGGGGGCAGGTGTGTGCTTCTGGCCGCTGCAAGGTCCAGCTGGCAGGGGGGCTCCAACGTGTCATCACAGAAATGAAATTTGTCACCTCCGTGCTCCCCACGTCTTTCATCTTTAACCAGCATTCAGAACGTTTGTAAACACGCCCGGGGGCCTGTTTCTCTTTCCTGATGAATTCGGAAAAGGAGCCGAAGGTTGCTAATGACAGAAAGGGGCAGATTGGGCTGCGAGTGGCTTCTTTGTGTTCCTTAGAAAAGGCGGCTGAACGGATATGGGCATCTGGTAATGTGAGGAGTTACTTGGGGCCTCTCGGTGCCTTGGTGATTCTTGGGCTAGTCCCGGACTGACCAGAATTTAGGAACAGGTCTAAACTGACCAAACCCGAAGGCAAACTTCCCTGCTCATAAGCGAATGGACGCCGGTGCTCCAGTTTCCCATGCACAAGGGAGGATAAACATTTCCACATATATTGACTTTTTAATTATTTGAAATGTATCCGTTTTAGCCCTATTTCTGAAATCCTTTTCTCCGAGGACATTGAACCCAATTTAACCTTTGTCTTGATGATTCACAGTCATCTTTCTAAACATGTAGAGCTGTGTACTTTAGCGATTCCAGAATCTTAACAACCTCAAGGGTGTAGTGTTTTAATTAAATGAGCATTTCCTCTGTTCATTGTTATCGAAAAGGCTAAAATAATAGACATGGAATAATGGAAAGAGTTCTAAATATAGTATCAAAACACTGGCTCTAATTTTAGTTTAATCATTAATTAGCTGTTTGACTCTTAGCAAGTCGCTCAACCTCTCTGAGAAAATACCTCTTCGTCTGCAAAAATAGGATGTTGGACTGTAATAGTCCCAAGACTGTTCAGATTTCTAAACTTTTGTAATTTTATGATGGAGGACCATGATATTCTCTAACGCCAGTTGTCCTAAAGGGCTGTTGAGGTTGGGATTATTTGCTTCTTTAAGATATAGTCCAAGACTGCTAAGATTTTTCTAGCTATTGTGTTGGCTTTGAAACTTTCTTCTGTTCCATGGTTTGCAAACTGTAGCCTCTGGGCCAAATTTGACCTGCCACCTGTTTCTGTAAATAAAATTTTATTGGAACTCAGCCACGCTCCTTCGTTTACACATTGGTCTGTGGCTTATTTTGAGCTACACGGGTGAAGTTGAGTCGTCACAACAGAGAAAGTATGATCCATGATGCCTAAAATATTTACTCTCTGATCTTTATAGGAAAAGTTTGCCAACCTCTGCTTGGTTCTTTTTTTTTAATAAGTCTGTCACTTTCCATTGTAATCACTCTCTCTCCTTCCAGGAATCTGTTTTAATTTACCATATCTACCTGGCTAGAGGTTAAGAAACCAGACAATGCAACTGATTAGAATTGTGTTCAAAGTAAGAGTTAATCGGTTCTGGACAGAAGTTCAAGGGCGCCGAGTGGATGAGCTTTTTAGCCACTGAGAGCTCCTTCTTTCTCATTTAAATGTCTGGGTCGTTGTGGAGACGTGGCGTGCTGCAGTCCATGGGGTCACAAAGGGCCGAGTCTTTGTGAGTTGACATGACTTAGCAACTGAACACACCACACAATCCAGGTAGCTGAAGTCTTTCCACAATTTGAAATTTCTAGAAACAGTTGCTTTCAGGTTGCTGACTGTGATGACGGATTGACCATAACGTCTGCTTCCTCCGAGTACGTGTCACTTCGCATGTGTGACATCGCCTATCACGGTGAGGCTCAGTGCCAGAGTCGTGAACTGAACTTGAGATCGAAAGACCCGGGTTTAGACCCGCCTCAGCCACCCCGTGACTGTGCGATCTTGGGCCGTCGGTCCCTTTGCAAGCCTGTTGCTTCGTCTGTAAAATGGGAACGGCACTCACTATGATGCGTCGTCGGACCTGCTGGGGGGGCTCTGTGTTTCAGCTCCTCCCTCAGCTGTGCTTTCCATTGCTTCGGTGGAGCAGCTGTGAAACCTAGGCCAGACTCTGGAACGTGGGCCGCAGCCATGGTGGGCGAGATCACGAGGCCTTAAACATTACTGGCCGACTCCAGCTGTTTCCCCTCGTTCTCACGCCCCGGTGAGTAATCCTTGCCAGAGTGCTGGATAGGCTGAGCTCCTGATAAAGCCAAATTTTGATAGAAGTCTTTCCACAATTTGAAATTTCTAGAAACAGTTGCTTTCAGGTTGCTGACTGTGATGACGGATTGGCCATAACGTCTGCTTCCTCCGAGTACGTGTCACTTTGCATGTGTGACATCTCCTATCACGGTGAGGCTCAGTGCCAGAGTCTTGAACTGAACTTGAGATCAAAAGACCCAGGTTTAGACCCGCCTCAGCCACCCCGTGACTGTGCGATCTTGGGCCGTCAGTCCCTTTGCAAGCCTGTTGCTTCGTCCGTAAAATGGGAACGGCACTCACTGTGATGCATCGTCGGACCTGCTGGGGGGTCTCTGTGTTTCAGCTCCTCCCTCAGCTGTGCTTTCCATTGCTTCGGTGGAGCTGCTGTGAAACCTAGGCCAGACTGTGGAACGAGAGATGGGCCGCAGCCATGGTGGGCGAGATCACGACGCCTTAAACATTACTGGCCGACTCCAGGTGTTTCCCCTCGTTCCCACGCCCCGGTGAGTAATCCTTGCCAGAGTGCTGGATAGGCTGAGCTCCTGATAAAGCCAAATTTTGATATAGCCCGCTGCTCACTTCGGATGACCACGCCTTTCCATTTCTGCTGTGACTTTTTGAGCCTTTGCTCGCCCAGGGTGACCACGCCTTTCCATCTCTACTCTTCTTTCCCTGACTCTGAGGCTCCACCCACTCCTCACCTCCGTCTCTCTTGCCCCATTGCTGCCCTCGGATGATCTGGATCAGACTGTGGGAACTGAAAAGGAAGACTGATGTACAGCTCAACTTGAAGGTTATCCTCAAAAGGGCCGAACCAGCCATGATCCAAGACGTGTGAGCTTCCTTTCGTTTGGCTGCTTGGTTCAGTGTCTTTTTAAAAAGTTAATTAGTTTTTATTGCTGTGTAGTTGTTCTTGCCTGGAGAACCCCAGGGACGGCGGAGCCTGGGGGGCTGCCGTCTGTGGGGTCGCACAGAGCGGACACGACTGAAGCGACTCAGCAGCAGCAGCAGTTGCTTCACAGTGTGGTGTGAGCTTCGACATGAGTAAACACTTAGATTCGCGTGTATGGTCCTGGTGGTGGCGGTCTAGTCACTAAGCTGTAGCCAACTCTTGTGACCCCGTGGACTGTGGCCTGACAGGCTCCTCTGTCCATGGGATTCTCCAGGGAGTGGGCAGCCATTCCCTTCTCCAGGGGGTCTTCCCGACCCAGGGATCAAAGCTGCGTCTCCTGCATTGCAGGCGGACTCTTTACCAGCTGAGCCACCAGGGAAGCCCCATGTTACTTATCTCTTGCTGGGAAATGAATTACAAACACGTGGTTCCTTCACTGAAACAAACGTTGAATCTGTGATTTGTGCCAGGCTTTGTGCTACTTGTTGGGGTTGTAGCAGTAAAAAGGAGAGAGGAGGCCTTTTGCTTGCAAGGACTGTGTATGTAATGAACGCGTGCACAGACAGGTGAAGCAACCGCAAATTGTGTTGAGAAGCAAGAGAGGACGTGAATGTTAGGGGCCGGCTCCGGGGGGGCTGTCCCCGAACCGTCCCCACAGGGTACTGCTGCCCTTTCTCCTGCGTTACTGAAATCTCTCGGTGCGTTTCCTTCTGGCTGTGCTGAGTCTTCCCTGCTGCGCTCTCCAGCTGCGCAGAGCGGGGCCCCTGGCCCGTGGGCTGCTCCCTGCGCGGGCTTTTCCTGCCGTGGAGCGCGGGCTCCGGGGTGGAGGGGCTTCCTCCGCTTCCTTTCCGCTCTTGCGCCCCAGACGGCGGACTCAGCGGCTGTGGGGCACAGGCCTAGATGCTGCGCTGCCCTGTGGGATCTTCCCAGGCCAGGGATCGAACCCATGTGCCCGGCACTGCCCGGCAGGTCCTTAACCGCTGGACCACCACGGGCTTCCCCTTTACAGAACCTTAAAATCCAGAAGGAGGCGCTTATTACACCAGTGGTGGAAAGGAGCTTCCAGGCGGAGGGCGCAGCGTGAGCCAAGACCCCGAGGGCGATGAAGGGGTCCTGGCTGTTTGTGGAATCGCGGCAGCAGGAATGTGTGGGGGAGCGGGGCCCGGTGGAGGCCCTGGAGCTGATCCGCTTTGGGGAGGGGCGCTGGATTTATTTATGGGAAACCTTGGGCTAGAGTTAGTCCTGGAGGCCGAGTGATGTCCCTGGGCTCCACGGGATCAAGCATTCTGGTGCATTGGATGGAAGTGGGAGGGACAAGGAGGTCTTGGGATGCTGACAGAATCTCGGAGGTGGGATTTGCTAAGATGAGAGAGATTTGGGGGGGGAACAGATCTGGGGGGGCGGTCTTAAGTTCTGCTTCGGAATGAGGTGCGCCGGTGGCACAGGCGCCTTTGGAGCTGATGAACATGAACTGGGGTAACCTTTCTTGTCCGCTCGTGAGTCATACATACCACGCTCTGAAAAACAACCAGCCCTCTTGCTTTCATGGGACTCTTCCCTGGATACCATTTTGTACCTGGGTTTACACCATGTCACACCTTTGGTAAATGCTTACAGGAGGCACTCGATAAATATCTGGTGATGGCTTGTCTGCACCGAGCATCCTCAGCTTGTTCAGAAGCAGGAACTCTGTGGGTAAAGGGGAAGAGAGGCAAATGAAGAGGGTTTTTTTTTTGGTGTGTGTGTGTGTGTGTGTGTGTGTGTGTGTGTGTGGTGTTGATGATGAAATGGCTATTTTTCTAAAACGAGACTTCAGCTGAGTGGGGAGGATGAAATGAAAGTGAAACTGGCTTGAGGGACACATCTAGGCATCTGGTCCCTGCCCGCTCTCTCTTGTCCTCCAGCCTCAGCGTCTCGGGTCGGCTCGGGTCTCTAGACTCCGAGGGTAGCGGCCAAGGAAAGGGAGCCAGGGTCCCCCCTGCACACCCGTCTGCCCTTCCCTTTTCTGTCTGTCCTTCCTTTTTCTTCCCTGTTCTTGTATCCCCACCTCAGAGAAGAAAAGGCAAAGTTTCCTGGAGGGAAGGGGAGGAGGAGAGTGAAGCTGAGAGCCCCACTCGAAGGTCACGGGCCCGGGGATAGCGTTTGGACCATGTCGCTGCAGTCACACACGAACCCGAATGAGTCATGAGTATTTCATGCCCTGAAAACCAGCAGGATGTCCATCATTTTCACTGCATTGTCTCAGCATTCCGGAAGATTGAAGCTGGTGATACCAGTACCTCTTCTTAACTCAAAAGTGCATTTCCGTGACCTGTCCTGTCTCCCCAGCTGGTGATTTTTGACAAAGCAAACTAGTGAGGGTGGCATCTTGCGATTTTGAAAGGTAAGCATTTGTTGCATTTTTAAAAACATATAAGTTATTTCTTCCCTGTAGGAAAGTAAAGAAATCTGTGATAAAATAATAATTAAATGCTGACAGTGCTAAATTTCTACCCAGCGTGAGCTGGCGGCAGTTTCATACCAAAACATTAGGTCATTGGAAGAAAAAAAAAATCTGATTAAATACCTCTGTAGGCTTTTCTGATTAGCTGTTCTTAAAATGAGTCCATGACAGTAATGAAAGGGTGTAATTTGACAGCCGCAATTTACTCTTGCAAAAAAAGGTAAAGTGGAATGGTGCGTCTGAGTGAGGGTTTTTCCAGGAATTTCTTGTTGGTCTCTACTAGTGGGGTTTGTTTCATAATCATTAGTTTCTAGCAGTTTCGAAGAGCCCCCTAGCTGGAAAGCTGATTGTGTAACTGGGATGAGGGTTGAGGGACAGTCTCAGCGCCAGCCAGCCTTTTTCTTTTTTTGTCTTCTGCAGGTTTCGTATTTCTGGGGTTAAATGACCTTGACACAGGCAGGTTTGGGAAACGCAGTGTGGGTCGTGGAGAGCCTCTTATCCTGCGTATTAATTTTCTGTGCCTGGCAGCTCGCAGTGTCTCTTTATGTTAACTCGCCATGGCATGAGGGCTGCAGGCGAGATCTGATGTGAAGATGCAACGATTAAGTGGCATATGGTAAAGGCAGGGACCACCGCTAATCACTCTTTCCCCTTTCTCCTTGACTCCTGCTGGTGATGGGAGGGTTCTTGAATTCGCAAGTGCTTTGCTCTTTCAGCCTCGTCACGCTCTCCCCTTCAGTAGATGCTCAAGCAGATGATTTTCTTGGCTGGGGTGTGATGGAGCATAGAGTTTCAAACCTGAAAGAGGACGCGGTGCTCGCTTAGGTTAAGACGCTCCCTTTCAAAGACGAGGATGCTGGGTGGAGGTCCAGCTGAGGGGTGGCTGCAGAGTGGAGCCTGGAATGCAGGTCTGCAGGTGTGCTGGTTTCCCTTGGCTATCCTGCGTCCCAGAGGCTGTAGTGAGGCCAGTGTATTGGTACCCAGGGCTGCTATGACGAAATGTACCCCAAGTGAAAGCGAAGTGAGGGTCGCTCAGTCGTGTCCGACTCTTTGTGACCCCACGGACTATACAGCCCATGGGATTCTCCAGGTCAGAATACTGGAGTGGGTAGCCTTTCCCTTCGCCAGGGGATCTTCCCAACCCAGGGATCAAAGCCAGGTCTCCTGCATTGCAGGCGGATTCTTTACCAGCTGAGCCACAAGGGAAGCCCAAGAATACTAGAGTGGGTAGCCTATCCCTTCTCCAGTGGATCTTCCCGACCCAGGGATTGAACCGGGGTCTCCTGCATTGCAAACTGAATGGCTTTAAAAAAATTCTTTTTAATGAACAAATAGATGTATTTATTTGGCTGTACCAGGTCTTAGGCCTGGCATGTGGGATCTTCCTTGCAGCACGTGGGATCTTTAGTTCGGCAAACTCTCAGTTTGAGGGATCAGACCTGGCTGCCTGAATTAGGGGTGCAGAGTCTCAGCCACTGGACCACCAGGGAGGTGACTTTATCACCAGGGAAGTGGCTTTAATTAAGGCAACAGAAACTTTTCCTCTCATATGTCCTGGAGGCTGGAACTCCGAGATCGAGGTCCTGGCCGCGCCGCGCAAACTGAAGGCTCCTGGGGCCCTCTGGGCCTCTCTCTAGCTTCTGGGGGCGCTGCCGGTCCTCGGCATCCCCCAGGAGCCTCTGCCCCAGCATCGGGTGCCTCTCTCCGCGTGTGTGTCTCTGAGTCTTTTCTCTCCTCATAAGGGCACCTCTCACACTGGATTTAGGGCCCACCTTACTCCAGCAAAGCATCACCTTAACTGATTGCACCTACAAGTTTCCGAATAAGGTCGCGTTCTGAGGTCCCGGGAGTTCGGGCTTCTGCGTGGCNGTCTCTGAGTCTTTTCTCTCCTCATAAGGGCACCTCTCACACTGGATTTAGGGCCCACCTTACTCCAGCAAAGCATCACCTTAACTGATTGCACCTACAAGTTTCCGAATAAGGTCGCGTTCTGAGGTCCCGGGAGTTCGGGCTTCTGCGTGGCTTCGGAGGGGACACAGTTCAACACAGAACGGGGGGGCTCGGGTAAGGCTCTCCACGGGAGGGTTTTTGGAGCCGTCGCGGGGCGATGAGTCGTCACCTTCAGCTGTCCTCTGAGAGCGTGTTCCGTCTTGATGCCTTTCCCGTCGCGCGCAGGAACCTGAGTCTTCTCCGTTTATTATTAATGAGGGTGACATGTAGTTTCACTTTTTAGCAGGGAGTGAGAGCGTGTGAGTCAACCCGAGGATTAGCCACAGAAAAAGGATAAAGTTAGAAACAATTCAAAGACAAGATTTGAGCTGCAGACACTATTATGGAGATGCTCTGGGTTCTTTTTCCGTCTCATTAAAGTCCTTCAGTTTGGAGAGTTGGTTCTATTTATTCTTATGCGTGCATGCGTGCTCAGTCGTATACTAGTTCTATATTTATTTATAATTTAGAATAATTATAATTTAGAATATACGGTAATTTATTCTATATTACTTATTCTGTAATTTATTCAGCAGTCACAATTATCCTACTTGTCTCCTTAAGTATTATTTTTTTCACTCTCCCCTCACTCTAAATTTAGGCTTCCCTCATAGCTCAGTTGGTAGAGAATCCACGTGCAATGCCCAGAGACCTGGGTTCAATTCCTGGGGCGGGAAGATCTGCTGGAGAAGGGATAGGCCACCCACGGCAGTATTCTTGAGCTTCCCTTGTGGCTCAGCTGGTAAAGAATCCACCTGCAATGCGGGAGACCTGGGTTCGATCCCTGGGTTGGGAAGATCCCCCTGGAGAAGGGAGGATTCCATGGACTGTATAGTCCATGGGGTCTTGAAGCTTTTGAACTGTGGTGTTGGAGAAGACTCTTGAGAGTCCCGTGGACTGCAAGGAAATCCAACCAGTCCATTCTGAAGGAGATCAACCCTGGGATTTCTTTGGAAGGAATGATGCTAAAGCTGAAAGTCCAGTACTTTGGCCACCTCATGCGAAGAGTTGACTCATTGGAAAAGACTCTAATGCTGGGAGGGATTGAGGGCAGGAGGAGAAGGGGGCGACCGAGGACGAGATGNCAAGGAGATCCAACCAGTCCATTCTGAAGGAGATCAACCCTGGGATTTCTTTGGAAGGAATGATGCTAAAGCTGAAACTCCAGTACTTTGGCCACCTCATGCGAAGAGTTGACTCATTGGAAAAGACTCTAATGCTGGGAGGGATTGAGGGCAGGAGGAGAAGGGGACGACCGAGGATGAGATGGCTGGATGGCATCACGGACTCGATGGATGTGAGTCCGAGGGAACTCCAGGAGTTGGTGATGGATAGGGAGGCCTGGCGTGCTGCGATACATGGGGTCGCAAAGAGTCAGACATGACTGATCGACTGAACTGAACTGATATATATAGAACATATGTATTATTTGTATCATATGTATGTTTGTGCATATATATTATACAAATAATCTGAAAAAGTATATATGTATAATATATATATTATTTTCAGATTATTTCTCTTCTAGGTTACTATAAAATGTTGAGTATAGTGCCCTGTGCTATACAGCAGGTCCTTGTGGGTTGCCTATTTTACATACAGTCCTGTGTATGAATTGATCCCACCCTCCTAATTCATCTTTCCTTCCTTTCCCCTTGGTAGCCATCAGATTGTCTTCTATGTTCGTGGGTCTAGTTCTGTCTTGTAAATAAGTTCATGTGTATCTTTTTATAAAAGACTTCATGTATAAGTGATATCATATGATATTTGTTTCTCTGTATGACTTACTTCCCTCAGTATGATCATTTCTAAGTCAATCCATGTTGCTGCAAATGGCAATACCTCATTTTTTATGGCTGAGTAATATTTCATTGTGTGTGTGTGTATATATATATATATCACATGTTCTTTATCCATGGGAGATAGATATATACAGATATGATGAAATATTATTCAGCCATAAAAATGAATGAAATCTTGTCATTTGCAACAACATGGATGGATCATGAGGGCATTATGCTAAGTGAGTTAAGTCAGAGAAAGACAAATATTTCATTGCAACTATGTGCGGAATCTTTTTTTTTAAAGGGGGGAAGAAGCTCACAGATACAGGGAACAGATTGGCTTGAATGTTGCAGGGGAGGTGGGTGGGCAGAAAGGGTGAAGCAGGTCAAAAGGTACAGACCTCCATGTATAGAACAAGTAAGTCAGGGGGGTGTCATGCGCAGCACGCTGCTGCTGCTGAGTCGCTTCAGTCGTGTCCGACTCTGTGCGACCCCATAGACGGCAGCCCACCAGGCTCCCCCGTCCCTCAGGTTCTCCAGGCAAGAACACTGGAGTGGGTTGCCATTTCCTCCTCCAATGCATGAAAGTGAAAAGCGAAAGTGGTCGTTCAGTCGTATCTGACTCTTAGCGACCCCATGGACTGCAGCCCACCAGGCTACTTGCAGGTACCCAAAGAGGTCCGTTCTCATGACCTCACCCCACGGTAGCGGACCGGAGATCAATTGTTGTGACTGACGTATAAACTTTCGACGATTCTGACATTTGGAATTTACAACAGTAGTACTTTTTTTTTTTTAAGATATTGAGACACACCACTACCTACAAGTAAAATTAATCTGAATACCACCACCAGTAAAACGTCATATATGTTTATAGTTTAGTAATATAACACGTGGACTTTGATCATATTACATACAGTCAATATGGAGTTTTTCTTTTGTTCATACTTTTAGAGATCCAGGTAGGTACCAACGACGTTTACCGTAATAGAGTAAGTAAAAATACCGATTCATTATAAAGTAACATACATATGTATATATGTGGCATAAGAAATAGGTACACTCTATCTCCTTTATATCTAGTAGTATATCTATACTATTTTATAATAATACACCTTAATATTGTTCCGTACCACTTCTTTCGGGACACCCACCCCAGAACTAGGTGCACCGTAAACGACGTCACCGATCAGTCCTCGACCGTCTGGATGAAAGTTTTACCATACGAATGTCTCGAGAGTGGACCCTGGTCGACACACGGTCCTCAGGTCGACCCGACTACCGACCTCCGAGACAAAGAGAGGGTCACGACGAACCCGAAGGACTGTAGTACCGCTCACCCCAGGTTCGAGAGGTCCTAGAGTTCTCGTACTTCGTCTTCGACGGAAATGCGACATTGTTTCAAAATCACATTGCACCCCCTTTGCTACACTCACCAGCCAGCCCACCTCCCGGCAGGAGAAGTATCCGCATTACGTTCTAAGAGAGCAGGAAGGAAGGGAGCTCCTGATGCAGGCGTCTCACAGTGTCGGGTAAACACAGGCACATTCATGAAGTTTCTGTTCAGTTACTCAGTCATGTCCAACACTTTGCGACCCCATGGACTGCAGCACGCCAGTCTTCCCTGTCCTTCGCTATCTCCCAGAGTTTGCTCAGACTTATGTCCATTGAGTAGATGATGCCATCCAACCAGCTCATCCTCTGTCATCCACTTCTCCCCCTGCCTTCAATCTTTCCCAGCATCAAGATCTTTTCCAATGAGTCGATTCTTCACATTAGGTGTCCAGTGTATTGGAGTTTCAGCTTCAGCATCAGTCCTTCCAATGAATATTCAGGGTTGATTTCCTCGAGGATTGACTGGTTTGATCTCCTTGCTGTCAAGGGACTCTCAAGAGTCTTCTCCAGCACCACAGTTCGAAAACATCAATTCTTTGGTGCTCAGCCTTCTTTATGGTCCAACTCTCGCATCCATACATGACTACTGGAAAAACCATAGCTTTGACTACACAGACTTTGTTGGCAAAGTGATGTCTCTGCTTTTTACTATGCTGTCTAGATTGGTCATAGCTTTTCTTCCAAGGAGCAAACATCTTAATTTCACGGCTGCAGTCACCATCAGCTGTGATTCATGAAGATCAATTCTTTGGTGCTCAGCCTTCTTTATGGTCCAACTCTCGCATCCATACATGACTACTGGAAAAACCATAGCTTTGACTACACAGACTTTGTTGGCAAAGTGATGTCTCTGCTTTTTACTATGCTGTCTAGATTGGTCATAGCTTTTCTTCCAAGGAGCAAACATCTTAATTTCACGGCTGCAGTCACCATCAGCTGTGATTCATGAAGATGAACCGTAAACTGTAGACTGAAGCTCAGTTCTCTGAAGGAAACACACAGGCTTCTATGGAGGTGAAATGGGGCTGTTCTTTAGATAGGGAAACCAAGAAGTCTTTCTGAAGCCAAAATCAGAAAGCTTCTTGGTCACAGGAAGAGGGAGTGGGCAGGGAAATGGGGGCTGTCACTCCTGGAGGCTGGAAAACTGGGCTTGGGCTGGAATCCTGCTCAGTCATTATCTTTCCTTTGGCCAGGCACTTCACAGAGAGAGCTCCAAGCTGGTGTGGTTTGTTTGTTTTTTTTTTTTTTTTTTTGTTTTTTAATTTAGTATTTATTTGGCTGTGTTGGGTCTTAGTAGCAGTATGGGAGATCTTTAGCTGCAGCATGTGGGATCTAGTTCTCTGACCAGGGATGGAACCTGGGCCCCCTGCATTGGGAGTATGGAGTCCTAGCCACTGGATCACCAGAGAAGTCCCCTCCACGCTGGCCTTTGTGGAAGCTGAGTGGGTAAGCCCAGGTCACCTGAGGAGTGCCCTGAGGTCACTACCGTGAGCTGTTCACCCCAGAGCCTGGTGCCCAGAGTGGTGAAATTCCACATGGGGGTCTGGCTTTTTGTTTTTTCTCCCTGGTCTGTGTTTTGAAATTGCTGGGTGGTACTATGTTTATAACCTTAGAGAGTTTCCTCCAAAATGAAATCGATACCATCAGCCCTACTTTATGGGAGAATGATTTCCAAACTGCACAAAACGAATGCCTCTAATATCTCCATTTCAGGAAAGAGAGTCTGAAACCACTGGAGCTAATCTGACCAAACTTGGAGAGGAGGGAGGGGTCCTGGGGGTGTGTACTGGAATTGCCTGGGGGAAGGGTATGCATTAGCTAGAGGTAGAAGGTGCTGGCCAGTAATTACTTGGAACCAATCACCATTTCCCAATGAGATCTCAGTTGCAATCCACTGCTTGTGTGAGGAAGGGCCGCTGAATCAGCAAAAGACAGCTTGGAAATAAAATGGAAGAAAGAAAGTGCAGAGTGTCCGAGAGAAATGGCAATTTTATGTCAGCTATGTTAAGGGGAGCAGGCTGAAGGCTGGGTGTCCCATGTAGAAAGCCATGACCTTTGCTGGGGGTTGGCCTTCTAGTAACATCACATCCCATGTCTTGAGCACCTACGAGGCTCTGGGCACTCAGTTCAGATAAATTCTCACAGTGCTCTGATGAAAACTGTTATTGTGCCCATTTTACAGATGAGAAAAATGAACTCGGAGACTTTAAGGGACTGCCCAGAGCCACACAGCTGCCAGTCCCTGGAGGCAGGATTTCAATCTGAATTGTGAGGAAAGTCTATAGCCCTTCACAACATTTAATCTTTTATTTACACAGAACAGCCCTGAGATGCTATTTCATATCCATTTAGAGAGACAAATGGCAACCCTCTCCAGTACTATTGCTTGGAAAATCCCATGGACAGAGGAGCATTGTAGGCTACAGTCCATGGGGTCGCAGAGTTGGACACGACTGAGTGACTTGACTTTATTTTACTTTAGAGAGACAAAATACAATAAAAGCAGACCTAAGCCGGATAACCCTGGGAGCCTGATAAGCCAGGGAACAGAGAACCAGAAACCCAGGGCACTTGCTCCAGGTGTTCTGGAGGGCCGATCAGCTACTTCCATTAAATCTAAGACAGGCTAGGCCCAAGAACTCCACCCTGGGCAGGTAGGAAAACCTCCCAGAGGGTACAGGGAGGCGCCACCTAGAAGGTGCACCGAATCCCAGTAACTCCAAGTCACAAAGCAAAACTGAAAACTCCCTAATTGTCCCTCTGATGAGGGGTGGTGAAGAGGGTACAGCCCTACAGGCTGATGCCTCTTCAGAGAGGGGGCTTTGGTTATCCCAGGGAGAAAAGAAACTGGACTTGAATTCTAGGAGGAGGAGGGGCTGGTTTTCTTTTGAGAGCCAAAGCTGGGAACACTGCTGGCTAGAGTGTAACCCCGTCCCCCAACGCTGCCCCCGGAAGTGCAGCTCTCCTGGCCTGCCTAAACCTCAGCGGCAAGGTCTGCTCCTCTGAGTAACCCCCGCCCCCATCCCCCACTGCAACCAGCCGCGACCCTGTGCAATCTCGCCGCGCAGCACTTGGCTGCTGCCAGTTGCCCAACACGTTCCGGAGAGCTGGGAACTCGGGCTCCTGCCTGCGGATTTATGGTCCAGGAAATGCACTTCAAATTGGTCCCAGGATACCCGGATCCAGGAATCAGACACCATCTCTTGGGGGTGGGGGGTGGGAGTGTGTGTTGAGAGAGACCTAATTACGCCTGAGAGGCGATTCCACTTTGTTCCCCCAAAGCGCAACGGCTCACGGGATGGAAGGGGGCTACCTGTTGGCCGGGGTGCAGGGGAGGAACGGAATTTGGGTGTCTTTACTTCAAGGTTTGTGCGTAGCTGGACTTTCTCTTAATTTATGGGGAGGGGCCAATGGCCAAATACCAGTTTTCTAAGGCGAGCATCCCCTTTCCCCCACATGTGGACCCAAATCGCCTGTAAGGAAAAAGGAAGGATCATTTGTCATAGAGAAAACCACCTGTGGTCCGCCGAGAGCCTCTCCAGTCAAGTCAGGGCCAGGCGTCCCAGGCAGGAGTCGGTGGGCGAGCCGAAACACGCGGGGCGCCCCTGGCCTGCCCAAAGCCTACGGCGCCCGGCTTCACCTCGCGGCTCCCGGGAGGGGGCAGCGAGCGCCCTGGGTGCTGGGCGCCTTCCCGTTACGCAGTTCCTGTCCCTTTAAACCCAAGTCCCGGGAAAGACGGAGGGAGGGGGGGCGTCTGGGGCGCCGCGGCTGGACCCCTATTTCCAGGCCGATCGGAGCAAAAGGTGACGCCGGGCGGGCGGGGCGCCCCGGGTCCCCGCCTGCGCCACGCGCCCTCAGCCAGGACGGCCAGCTCCCCTCTCCAGGCCGCGGGCGCGCCGGGGGCGGGGGTCCTGGCTGAGGAGATGTGTATAAGAGACAGCATCTGCTGCCTGGGCCTCGCCGTGCCTGCACACACACACATACGCCCACGGCCTAGAACCCAAGGAGGGCTGTCTGTTCGGCCTGGCCTGGGCACCCCAGAGTCAAGGAAGCTCTCCAACCCACTCCAGGAAAACAACAACAGCACAGAAGAGGCCGCCTGGGACGGGGCGCCATGGCTTTGACAGGCAGGAGCGTTATATAATTAACTGCCCCCCACGCCTCCTCCCCTGGCAGAAATAACGAACCCTGCCTCTCAGTTGCATAAGCCAAAATAATAATTACTCTCCAGCCCTCTGACACTCCTGGATGTGGCCAGGGAGCAGGTGTTTAGCATAAGCTTCAGGAGCCTCAGAGAGCGAGCAGGGGACCGCATGAACGTTTGTGACTCTTGTGCCCAGCAGAAGCACACAAGTCCCCTCCAGTCCCCACTCCTTTCCCAGGCATCCAAGCCTGAAAAATTAGCCAGCCGCCAAGAGGGAGCCACTCATCAGGATCTCCCAGATAGGGGGAGGGGCCTCTGGGGAGCAGGCTTGCTTGGGGTCTGGCTTCTAGGAACAGGAGCACCCCACACCTCTCAGATGCCCTGAGGAGTGGACACTGGAGTGTCTGGGACAGCCAGGGCTCCCTGAACAGAAACCATCTTAGAGCCGCGGAGGGCGGGCAGCACGNGCTATGTTGTTGTGAGAAGCGCGGCTGCTGTCTCTTATACACATCTAGATGTGTATAAGAGACAGCCCTCCTCCCCTCCGGTCCTGTCTCCAGCGGGAGCGCGAGACGCTGGTCAGGCTCCGCGGCGCAGCTCGAAAATGAATAATCGCCCCCAATTGACTTGAATTCCTCCGAAGCCGACGCCGCGGCCGTCCGCCGCCCGGGATCTGTTCGCTGTGTTTTTTGCTTTCTCCATTCTTCCTTAAAAAAAAAAAAAAGGCAAAACAAAACCAGCCAGCCAGCCAACCAAGACTCCGGTTTGTTGATCGCCTTTTTTTTTTTTTTTCACCGTTTGCGGGATTTGCAAACCGAGTTACATGCATGTCCAGTGGGGGCAGGTTTAATTTTGACGATGGAGGGTCCTACTGTGGAGGCTGGGAGGACGGCAAGGCGCACGGCCATGGCGTCTGCACCGGCCCCAAGGGCCAAGGCGAATACACCGGCTCGTGGAGCCACGGCTTCGAGGTACTGGGCGTCTACACCTGGCCCAGCGGCAACACGTACCAGGGCACTTGGGCGCAGGGCAAGCGCCACGGCATCGGCCTGGAGAGCAAGGGGAAGTGGGTGTACAAGGGCGAGTGGACGCACGGATTTAAGGGGCGCTACGGGGTGCGGGAGTGCACGGGCAACGGGGCCAAGTACGAAGGGACCTGGAGCAACGGGCTGCAGGACGGCTACGGCACGGAGACCTACTCCGATGGAGGTAGGTGCGCCCGGCGCGCGGGGGCTGGCGGAGGAGGGACCTTCTTCTCTCGCTTCTTCTGTTTTATCTCTGGGGAAGTCGAGCTTCTCCCTCCAGAGGGCCGTGGGCACCTGGGGCATTTCCTGGGGCTCCCTGGAGGCCACAGCGGCCTTGGCTACAGGTTGCCTCACTGCCTGGTGGGGGACAGCGCCCCTGTGCCAGCGGAAGGGTGTTGGGGGCTTTCTGGGAGCAGTGCCAGGCCCGGGAGCCTCGGAGCTGAGCCGGGTGTTAGTGCATCGTCCAAGAGCAGGCCGGAAAGGCCAGGCTGGGCCCGCGGCCTCCTCTGGGACCCAGCAAGGGCGCAGGGGGCCTGGGAGAGGCCCCCGCCCCCCCACCTTGCTGGCCCAGCTCCCTGGGTGTCGGCCTCTGGGAGTCAGGCCCCTGCTCTGCTGCTTGTTTTTCCTGCGGTGCCTCCGGGCCTCTCTTAGTCCTGATCAACCCAAGCCAATGGAGAGAGAGCGGCTGGGAGAGCTAGAGGCGGGGGACGCGAACCCAAACCATCACAACAAGGCAATAAACTTCTAGGTGGTTGGACGCGGGGCTAGCGCTGTTGGAGCAGGCTGCTGGCGGGCGGGAGGNGAGGCGGGGGACGCGAACCCAAACCATCACAACAAGGCAATAAACTTCTAGGTGGTTGGACGCAGGGCTAGCGCTGTTGGAGCAGGCTGCTGGCGGGCGGGAGGGAGGGAGGCCCATCTGTTTAGCGCGAGCCCAGGAATCTCGCCTTTCAGTGGCTGAATCATTTTCACCGTTAGTTTAGGGATGCTCCGTGCCTTCATTCCAAGATGCCGCCACATTCCCGGCTGAGCCGGCGCCGGAAGCCAGCGTGCTGCCCGCCCTCCGCGGCTCTAAGATGGTTTCTGTTCAGGGAGCCCTGGCTGTCCCAGACACTCCAGTGTCCACTCCTCAGGGCATCTGAGAGGTGTGGGGTGCTCCTGTTCCTAGAAGCCAGACCCCAAGCAAGCCTGCTCCCCAGAGGCCCCTCCCCCTATCTGGGAGATCCTGATGAGTGGCTCCCTCTTGGCGGCTGGCTAATTTTTCAGGCTTGGATGCCTGGGAAAGGAGTGGGGACTGGAGGGGACTTGTGTGCTTCTGCTGGGCACAAGAGTCACAAACGTTCATGCGGTCCCCTGCTCGCTCTCTGAGGCTCCTGAAGCTTATGCTAAACACCTGCTCCCTGGCCACATCCAGGAGTGTCAGAGGGCTGGAGAGTAATTATTATTTTGGCTTATGCAACTGAGAGGCAGGGTTCGTTATTTCTGCCAGGGGAGGAGGCGTGGGGGGCAGTTAATTATATAACGCTCCTGCCTGTCAAAGCCATGGCGCCCCGTCCCAGGCGGCCTCTTCTGTGCTGTTGTTGTTTTCCTGGAGTGGGTTGGAGAGCTTCCTTGACTCTGGGGTGCCCAGGCCAGGCCGAACAGACAGCCCTCCTTGGGTTCTAGGCCGTGGGCGTATGTGTGTGTGTGCAGGCACGGCGAGGCCCAGGCAGCAGATGTGGGTGGCTGAGGTGGGCGGCTGAGCAGCCTGGCGCTCCCAGCTGGGCACTTTGGGAGCCCAGGGCAGCCGTCACCCATGGCTCTGGTCTGGCTGCTTTGCAGATCCGTCCCTCCGGAGGTTCTGCCAGCTGTGTCTGTGCCTGGAGACTGGAGCCTGGGAGGAGAGGGGCTGCCCGTAGGACTCGGCAGGGTGTCTGCCAGGGAAGTCCAGCACCCTGGTCGGCCCCCCTTCCTTCAGAGATCTTCAGTGGCCCATGGAATTCTAGCCTCTGTTCATCAGACACCTCCCGAGTGCCTACTATGAGTAGGCGCTCGGGACCCTGCTGGGTGGAAATCTGTGCCCTCGCGGAGCTTCCATTTTAGAGGGAAGGGTGGTGGTTTCACTGGAAGGAGGGGATCCGATCCTGTGGGGGCCATGAGTGTAGGACAGGCTATGTTGTTGTGAGAAGCGCGGCTGTCATTGGATGGACATCCTTGGGTCTCCATCGGCTACCAACCAGCTCCACTGTGTCCACCCCCTAAAATGCTTTCCTCCACATCATCTTGCTTGAGTCTCACAGGTTGCAGGGGAGGGAGTCATGTCCACCACCTATCGAGCCAGGGAGGCCCTGGAGCCCATGGGACAGTACCAAGCCCCCAACCTTTGGTGGCAGAGGCGAGGGTTTGAACCCCCAGTCTGTCCAGGGTGGGACCCTGGACCCCCCCTTTCCTCACTCACATCCCATCATCTGTGTGCCAGCCCAGGCAGGCACAAGGATGCAGGGTGCCAGGCCAACTTGCTGCCTTTTGGTTGGCGACAAGGCAGCACAGAAAGTTGAACTGACCTTTGTGGCCTGGAATAATCAGGCCAGACATTTGGGGCTACTGGAACTTGGTTCCCACCCCTCGCTAGGAAGGGGGTGGCTGTTGAGAATGTTTGCCCTCAAGCAGTGCGCGGGGTGAGCAGAGTTGATGTGATGTTTCGTAATCCACCAGAACTGAGCGGTGGTCTCCACGCCTGCTCCCAAGTCAACTGGTAGGCGGCGTGGGTCATGCTTAGAGAGGGCCAGCAGAGCCTTAACAAGCTCATGGTCCTGCCTCCAACCCTGCTTTCCTCTGCACACGGGATGGGGATGTGGGGCGGGCAGCCGCCCAGTTCCCAGTGCTGACTTGGGGAAACGGCGATTTTCATGAATAATGCACCAACGGCAAATGTATTCTACATTTAGCTGGAATTGGTATGGAATCCATTTCAACTGGGGACACTTCTGCCAACTCCTCCTCCTCCAGGTTCATCCTTCCCCAGGCGCAAGGCCGGCATTGCTCACTCAACCGAGCTGAGTGGCTTCCACTGTCTGTCGGGTGACCCTGAAGAGATGGTGAGGCCTGAGGGCACAAGGGTGGCAGGAGCACACGCTGTGGGGTTGACACCCATTGGGCTTGAATCCCGGTTGTGCATTCACTCTTTTCTGTGACCTTGGGGTGAGTTACTTAACATCTCTGAGCTTCTGTTTCTGAAGCCATACAAAGGGCCGATAGCAATGACTGTGAAGTAGGTGGGGCTTAATTGAGGTGGTATACATGGCAGTGCCAGGAATAGAGTAAGCATTCATTGTTATTTAGCACCGTTTTATTATTAGAGTTCACATGCAATGAATGTCACTTACAATGATCGTTATTAGAACCAAAAGCCAGACATGATGATAATGATCATGAAAATGGTAATTAATGGCCATGCTCAACACTTACTCTGTGCTGGGCATGTGGCGAGTGTCTGCATGACTACAGCACTCAGTCCCTGTTCATTTCTGGGCTGGGTTTTCTTCTTCCTCCCATTTCCCGCTTTGGGAAGCAGGGGCTCAGAGGAGCCAGGTGACTTGCCTGCTGCGCACTGGGCGGCACCTGGAATCACACTCAGGGCTGCAGTTCCCAAGCTTTTGCTTCTGTGTGGAACACCTCTCTCTGAACTCCCTTGTGCAAAGCCCCATCCTTGTTCTTCCTCTCCCTCCACACCCTCCTTCTCCTCTGGGTGCAGCAGAGGAGTTGCAGGCAGGTGCACACGGCCAGACACCCCACCCGGGCCCTCTTCTCTGCCTGATGGACCCCTGCTTTGCTGCGCAGGTAAATATTTCCTGTCGGGTGCCATGTGCACAGGATCCCTCAGACCAAAAGTTACCCCCCGCAAATAAAACCCTCCCACAGCCCGAAAGATGTGAGTCATTGCACACACCCGGCCGCTCCCCCTCACATACAGATTCCGTTCACTGGCCCAGATCCCTCGGCCCACACGAATCACACACGCCCACAGTCAAAATTCAGACCCCCCTGCGCCTGCGTGCGCACACACAGTACACGTCACCCAGAGACGGTCTCCATCCTGCCCCCCAAAACACAGCCACGTGCGCCCTCCAGCTCTGCTCGCTTGCCAGGTACTCCAGGTCCCCCCACCTCCACTCCTCTCTAGAAGTGGCTCTCCCTTTAAAGAGAGGGTGCCCCCTTAAAGAGAGGGTGCCAGCCACAGAGCAGGGCTCGGGTACATATACAGGTCTGCGGCTTTGTTTCCACTTTAAATACGCGTTTAGGCAGTCAGTACCCCCCTTTAAGTGGAGGAAACCCTCTATCAAAATAAATGACCATTGGTGCTTGGAATATGTGAAAAGTTAACTTTTTTTTTTTTTAATCCAAATGCTTAATTTAGGAGGAAGCAGGTCCATGGACAGGGATATTGAGCCAGTAGGAACTCATTTCAGAAACGAAAGGGAGTTGGAGATGAAAGTGCGTCTTCAGAGAGTCTTTCAGCCCCTTTGGGGAAAGAAAAGGCTCCGTGAGGTGAAAGGAGAAGGGAAAGCAAATAACTAGTTCTTTGTTGCCACTAATAGCTGAGAGAGGAGTGTTACTGAAAAGTCCCCTCACCCAGCACAGCTCTGGAGCAATTTGACGGGCTTTATATTAGGAAGCCTAACTGAGCTGGTGAGGATGAGCACCCTCCGAAAATAGCCATCCACCGGGTAGCTAGTGAGTAGCCCTCGCTGACGCTAACAGTTCATGCAACGAACCCAAGGACAGGGGACTGTGAGTCCATGTTCTGAGGATGTCTGTGGAGAGAGGAAGCCCCTGGGAAAAGGTGGTGATGGTGGCAAGAGGGCAGGGCCAGGAGCGTCTGCCATTTTTCCTCAAGACTTTCTCTTCCTCATCTTCCACCAGGCCTCCACAGCTCTAAAGATAGCTAGCTATCAACCCTGAGCTGATAAGTCTGTATAAAACACTCCTCAGGTCCTTCAATGTCAGCATGATGTTAGATTTGTGAGCCCTGGAAGGACGGTTGATGTTTGAATTTTCTGCAGCGATTCGTCCCCTCTTGGGTCAACTGCTCCCCAGTTTGTAGTTTCCTGGCTTGGGAAAGGGCACGTGGTTGATGAAAATGGTGCTACGTGGCGTCCTGGCTTTGCCAAACAGACTCTGTGGACTAGCGCAAGGGGCCGGCTCGCCCGTTGTTCCAGAGACGGGAGCGGCCCGTTCAGCACCATGGAGAGCGCCCCCCTGTTCTGCCTGAGCTGCTGGGAGACAGCCTTGCTCCGATTCCCTTCGGGCACTTCATCCACTAAGACCTGGTCTACTGGCCAGTTGAATGCCTTCTCGGTGTCTCGGTGTCTTCTTGTGAGCCAAGGGGCATTTCCCAGCTAGGGTAGGCAGGGGTGGAATGGGGTCCTTTAGTAGAACTCATGCAGATAAAACCTGAGGTTTACTTCTGCCTTGGGTTGTGTGTGTTCAGTTCCCATGGGGTGTACAAGGGTTACAAGTGCACAGCAGGGACTTCCCTGGTCGTCCAGTGGTTAAGACTGAGCTTCCACTGGGTGTGGGTTCAATCGCTGGTCAGGGAACTAAGGCCGCACATGTCACGTGGCACGGGCACATAAAGAGAAAACATGCACACCAGGAAGCGCACACGCGGCAGCAAAGGAAGGATTTGGTCTGTCGCACACAATGAAAGACGGTCTTGCCTCCGTTCTGTTTAAATCAGCATCAATGGATTAGTCATCTGAACCAACTCTGCCCAATCTGCATGTGGCCATTTGAATTTAAATTTGAATTAATTGCAATTAAATGAAATTTAGAAACTCGGTGCCTCTGCCATGCTAGCTGCATTCCACATGCTCAAATGCTGCTTGTGACTTGAGGCCACCACCTTGGACAGTGCAGAGACAGAACATTTCTGTCATCACAGAAAGTCGTCTTGTACAGCACCAGTGTGGAGCGTAAGAGTCGTGCAGGAAGGACTGTGTGTCCCGCCACTGAAGTGGTGCCCACATACAGTGGTCACTCAGTAAATGTGTGGGATGAATCCATGGGCAAATGAAGCAGTATTTGGTAATTTCATTCACTGTCATCATTTCACACACCCATCCTGTTGTAAGAATGTAGAACTGGATGTAGACAGTTAAAAGGAAATTTAAAAACCCTCTAAAGCATCGCTGTTAAAAGTCCCTGATTGGTTTTCTTTTGTTATCAGCTCTGTTGTTGCTCATAGACCTGCCAGCATTTTACATGAGTAAGATGGATGGTGTTGAATACAGTGAATAATAGAGAAGATGTTCTAATGCTGTGAGGCAGTCATGGCCAGGAGACATTGTTGGAACACTGTCTGATGAGCAGCATTCATTGTAAAGTGGTAAGGGAGGGACTTTCCTGGTGGTCCAGGAAAGCCTGGACCCTGGTTGGAGAAATAAGATTCCATGTGCCCTGGGGCAACGAAGCCCATGGGCTGCAACTACTGAGCTCGCGCACTCTGGAGCCCGTGTGTCACAACCAAAGAATCCTGCATGCCGCATCAGAGAGCCTGTGTGCTGCAACTGAGACCCAATGCAGCCAAATAAATAATTTTTTTAAGTGCTAGGGAACACAAGCAGAAAAATAAGTACCCTTTCATCTGTCCACTTTCTAGTGGTCCCTTTCCCTCAGCTTGATTCGTTCAGTAATTGAGCAGCATTTACCAAGTTCCTACTATGCTCACAGCGTAAAGACTGAAACCTCACTTTCAGTGGGTCTACCTGGCAGTATCTGCTGTGCCTGACTCTGTGTCTTTGTCCCTTTGGGCTGCTGCAGCAGAAAACCATAGACCAGGTGGGGGATGGGGAGGTTACAAACAACAGCATTCATTCCTCATGCTTCTGGAGGCCGAGAAGTCCCACATCAGGGCACCGGCGGATTCAGTGTTTGGTGAGGACCTTCTGGGTTGCAGACCACTGGCTTCTCTGTGTCCTCACATGGGGAGAGAACAGAGGAGTTCTGTGGGGTCTCCTTCATAAGGGCACCAATCCCATCGTGGTGGGCCCCATCCTCATGACCTCATCACTCCCAAAGCCTGCACGATTCTGGGGGGACCCAAGCATAGTCCATAGCACTATGTATACAGTACATAGTTTGCAGTAATGTAGGCTGTTGGAAAAGAAATAAACAAAATCTAAAACACAAGAAACAGCATGACATGACTTTTACAGAAGAATATGTAGTCTGGGTACAAAACTATAGTATGTAAAATAATTAGGGGTTTCTCATGCCAGACTTTGGGCATCTCAAAAGGAAATGCCATAGGTGAGGGTTCTGTGAAGGGAAGGGAGAGCCGTGTCTGTCCTTAAGTGAGCCCCGGAGGCATCCTCGGAGGGGCACCTGAACCGAGTCTGGATGACGGGGAGTAGTGTGGTCATTACACCAGGACTGAAGCTGCTGGCCTTGAAGGAGGCTTGTCCTCAGCGTTGGTTTTCTCATCTCCATGATGAAAGTGTTATTCACTTCAGTCGTGTCTGACTCTTTGTGATCCCATGGCCTGTAGCCTGCCAGGCTCCTCTGCCCTTGGGATTCTCTAGGCAAGATTACTGGAGTGGGCAGCCATTCCCTTCTCCAGGGAATCTTTCCGACCCAAGGATCAAACTCGGATCTCCTGCATTGCAGGCAGATTCTTTACCATTTGAGCTACCATAGCAATTTTTTTCCATGTGTCATCTCATGAATTCCCAGGAATGTCAGTGTTATTGATTCAGACACAGGGAGGGCTCCCTGGTGCTTTTGGAGACCTCCAGTTGAATCAAGGGTCAGTCTTGCTGCTGGTGCTGGCCTGCCACTGTCTGTTACCCCAGGCCAGTGTGTCTTCCGCCTAATTGTGTGTGAGTCACCTGGAAAGTGTGTTAACATAGATTGCTGACCTCCTGGGCCTGAGAGGTACCCCCGGGAATTTACATTTCGTACAAGTTTCAGTTGATGCTGATGCTACTGGTCCGAGGACCCCACCTCTAGAACCACGGTGCTAGGCAGCCCTTCTCATCCCCAGCCACACAGTAGCTCCACCAAGGATGGTGTCCAGGGAGACTGTTAAACATGCAGGCCTCCCATAGACCTGCAGGGTCGGAATCCTCGTGCTTGCAAGATGCCCAGGAGGTTCACATGTGGGCAGCTCCATTCAAGTTCTTACCTTGGCTGCACGCAGAGTCGTCTGGGCACTGTGAAAAATACCTGGTGCCTGGCCCCACCCAGAGATGCTGATGGGGCGATCTGGGTGTGGCCTGGGTGTCTGAGTCCTTTTCAAGCTGCCCAGGTGATTCTTATGTGTGGTTTGGTCGATGGCCTTGCATGCAGAGCAGCCTCAGCCACACGTTGGGATCACTGAGATGGTTTGAGGGAGGGACATATCTGGGCTCCACGCGGCATCTCTCCAGCCAGGATCTCGGACGGTGGCATCCAGCTTGGGTATGTGACGGAGGAGGCAGGGCTGAGAGTCACCGCTCTGGACAGAGTGTTTTAAACTCTGGGGCACATGGCTCATGAAAATGAGATAGACTAGCATTTCCCTAGCACCACACCCATGAGGGTAAGCGATGTTTCACTTCTGCCGCCTCGCCACTGGCCTCCTTCTCTGTGTCTCCTCTTTGTTTCTTGAAAGGATGCCTCTCATTAGATTTAGGGCTCAGCCAAAATCCAGGATGATCTCATCTCAAGGACTTTAAGTTTGCTGCATCTGCAGAGACCCTTTTTCTAAATAAGAGCATGCAAGAGACGTCCCTGATGGTCCAGTGGCCAGGACTCCATGCTTCCACTGCAGAGGGCATGAGCTTGAGCCCTAGCTGGGGAACTGATATCCCACATGCCACCTGGCCCAGCCAAAAATAAAGAAAGATGTTTAAGTAAGGGCACATTCCTAGGTATCAGGGTTTAGGACTTGGACATCTCTTTGAGGGGACATTTTTCAACCCACTGCAACGTCATACCAGTTTGGGTTGGAAAGAGCTCCAATGCGAATACGCATTAACTGGAATCCTGAAGCCAGGAGATTCCTCCGGAAGAAGGATACTCCCTGTCTTAACATCCACTTTGTTCCAGGGACTGAGCTGTGCACTCACCACAGGTGTTATTGCTTTTAGTTCTTTGTTCTTGTTCAGTCGCTAACTCGTGTCTGACTCTTTGCTGCCCCATGGACTGCAGCACGCCAGGCTTCCCTGTCCTTCACTATCTCCTGGAGTTTGCTCAAACTCATGTCGATTGAGTTGGTGATGCCATCCAACCATCTCATCCTCTATCGCCCCTTGTCCTCCTACTCAGTCTTTCCCAGCATCGGGGTCTTTGCCAGTGAGTTGGCTCTTCACATCAGGTGGCCATATCGTGGAGCTTCAGCTTCGGCATCATTCCTTCCAATGACTATTTGGGGTTGGTTTCCTTCAGGATTGACTTATTTGATCTCCTTACAGTCCAAGGGACTCTCGAATCTTCTCTAGCACCACAGTTTGCAAGCATCAACTGTAGTCCTTAAATCAGTGGTTTGAGGTAAGGTGTGCATGCTCAGGCGCTTCAGTCATGTCCGATTTTATCCAATGACTATTTGGGGTTGGTTTCCTTCAGGATTGACTTATTTGATCTCCTTACAGTCCAAGGGACTCTCGAATCTTCTCTAGCACCACAGTTTGCAAGCATCAACTGTAGTCCTTAAATCAGTGGTTTGAGGTAAGGTGTGCATGCTCAGGCGCTTCAGTCATGTCCGATTTTTTTCAACCCCATGAACTGTAGCCCGCCAGGCTCCTCTATCCATGGGATTCCCTCAGGCAGGAGTACTGCTATTTCCTTCTCCAGGGGATCTTCCCAACCCAAGGATCAAACCCACGTCTCCTGCATTGCAGATGGATTCTTCACCACTGAGCCACCAGGGAAGTGCTTGGGGTAAGGCATGGCTCTCATTTAAGGGATGAGAAGGTGAAGTGTGCAGGTTCCATGGCTTTAGGAGGTTGCCTGACTGTTGGATGTTGGGCTCAGCTGGCCCAGAGCCGCCCACAGTCCCAAGCAATGGTGTTCCCCAGTGGAGCCATCATTTCATCCCCTTCCTTACAGCTGAGGAAGCTGGGGCCAGAGGAGCCCATGTCTCACCGTGAAGCAGAGGCTGGAGAGGGTGACACCATCTTTTGAGCCTGGGCCTCCAGTGGGCCTTTGTCCACATTTGTAAATACTTGGGTTCTCCCAGACCCCGAGAACTCTGGCCCTCTCCCAGGTGCAGGCAAGTCCTGTGACATTTTGTGGGCACCTCTGGGGGTTGCAGACTCCCCGAGGCTTCTCCATAGACCCCAGATGAGAACCCCGCCATTCTCCATGGGTGTCCGTACATGTCGAGATTTCACAGCCAGTGGGAGGTGGACAGAGGACCTGTGGACTCCTACAGGTCTGAGTCCAAGGCATAGGGCAGGAGTGGACAGTGGGCCTCCCCTGCCCCTCCGTCCCTCCTCCCTTCTCAGGATGCTGCACTCCAGAGGCCCACAGGCCGAGGCTTCTCCTGGAGGCCTCCAGGGCCCACACTTGCAGCCGGCCTCTGAACTTCCTCCCACTGCGCTCCCCGCAGCTACCCTCTGTCAGCTACCCTCACTCCCATGCCTGGTGAGTGTCTGGCCTTTTGAGCCGGGAGTGACCCGGCCTTCTTCTTCCTTTTTAAAAAATTTTGGCTATGCTGGGTCTTCCCTGCCGTGTGTGAGTTCTTCATTGCATTGCGTGCTCAGTAGTTGGGGCGCGCAAGCTTAGTTGCCCGTTAGCATGTAGGATCTTAGTTTCCCGGCCAGGGATTGAACCCTGCATTGGAAGTGCGCACTCTTAACCACTGAGCCACCAGGAAAGTCCCTGCCCAGGATTCTTCCCTGTGGTCCCCTTGTGAGATAAGCATGACCCCTCCATTTTCCAGATGGGGGTGGGCCTGAGGGTCAGGGAGGTAGGGGAGATGGGAAAGGCTGAAACAGGGACTGAACTACTTGTGGTCTGACCGGGGCCACCTGGACGGGCTCCCAAAGGAGAGCCCGGGGGCCTGCAGTGGGGCTGCCTGATGCGGGTGGTCGTGAGGACCACGCTGAGGAGACTGTCCCCCCGCCCCAGCGGGTCTTCACATTAGGGCTGAGGACGGCTAATGGGGACAGGTGTTTCCACGTGGGCCAGGCGGCACCTGCACTGTGGGAAGTCTTGGAGGGGTTTCCAATGGGGGGTTTCAGGGACTAAGGGGGCTTGGGGGG
>SJYX01012166.1:454843-501585 GCA_006410675.1 Oreotragus oreotragus
GGTGGGGGAGGTGGGGGGGGGGTTCCGGGGGGGGGGTTGAGGGGACGAGGGGGGCTGGGGGGGGGGGCCTGCCAGGAGTGCCAGGTGAGATCCTACATGGCCGGCCACTGTCACAAACCACGCAGGCTTTCTCGGAGACTGGTTGTAGGAGAAAAGCCAGGGGGCGTGAGCTGGGGCCCCACTGCCTACCTGGGGATGTGCAGCCAATGCGTGTGCATTTCCAGGCCCTACCCCCAACCGTTGGGTTGTCACTGGTGAATCTGGAGACCCGGCTGCTCGTGGGTCATTCTGAGAGAAAAAGCAGCAGTCGAGATGCGCTTTGGTGGGGACAGTGAGCGTGGTCTGTGGCTTTGCAGGTGTGGTGCCCCCGCCCCCCACCCCGCTGGCCCCTCCGTGCCCCTGGGCTCTCCGTGTGTACCCACGCTTGTGCACTGGCTCCTGTGGCATCTTCTCTCCTTGGACTGGAAGCTCCAGAAGGGCAGAGGCCCATCTGTCGAGTTCCTGGCTGTGACCCCCGGTCCAGTCACAGCACCTGCAGCAGGGGGACTCGGGGTTGGACGGTGAATGGATGACCCCTTAGCAGGGAGCTGGAGAGGTGAGAGGGCAGCCCCATGGAGAGCGAGAGAAGGTGCGGGCGGGGAGGACAGCACGTGCAGAGGCCGGAGGCAGAGCTCGGCCTGCAGCAGAGGGAGGCAGAGCCCAGTGGTGTCCGAGCTCAGCTTCCGGCTGCGGGAAGGATGCTGGATTTTGTCCAGAGGCCAGGGAAGGGCTCTGAACGATTTAAGCAGGGCAGCATGAGATCTGGTGTTTGTGCTTTTGTAATTAAACGTTTTCTTTCCAGATAATTGTCGATTCACACGCACTTGTGAGAATGATACAGGACATCCCCTGAACCCTCCACCACATGCCCCAAGGGGTAACATTTTGCAAAACTCTAGTACGGTATTATAGTCCGAATGCCAGCGTGGGTACTGTCTCAGACAAAATATCTCGTCACCACCTGGCCCCTCCTTCCTCCTTTAGGGCCACATCCATCCCTCCCCTTCCCGCCGCAATGGTCTCCTCAGCCTCTGCGACCACAGACCTGCTCTCCATTTCTGTCATTTCTCATTTCAAGAATATTCTACAGATGTAGCCTTTGGGAGCTGCCTTTGTCGCTCGCTGTGGTTCCCTGGAGACCATCCAGGCCATTGCTCCTGCCAACAGCTGGTTCCTTTCGCTGCCCACTGTGCTCCTCCGTGAATGGAAAGGCGCCCTGTCCCCGCTGAGGGGCGTCTGGGGTGTTCCCGCGGGGGCCTGCCATGAATACCACCGCTGCACTCTTCCACGCAGAGGCTTTGTGCGAACCTAAGCCTTCATTTCTCTGGGATAAATGCCCAGGTGTGCGCTTGCTGGGCTGTGCGGCAGTTGTATGGCTGTGTTTGGATGGTCACTCTGGCAGCTGGGTGGGGAAGGAAAAGGGGGGCTAGAGAGGAAGCTGGGGGCCCCCGGGAGGGGTGCAGGTGTCCAAGAGGGAGGGGATGATGGCCTGAGTCTGGGTCGGGACAGTGCGCAGGGGAGAACCAGAGGCCTGAGAATTTGGAGGTGGGCAGAGCAGGGGGGTGGAGTGCAGACAGACAGTGCCTGGGAACTGGGGGATGAGGGGACCCCGGGGAGGAGTGGATATGGGTCGGGGGAGGACAGGGTGCGGTGAGGGTTGTGAGTCGGGTCTCAGGGGACATCGTCCTGTGGGAGGTGATGCTGAAAGTCAGGGGAGGCATCTTCCCAGAGGGGCCCTAGGACTCAGAATTGGAGGAGGAGGAGGAGGAGGGTGGGTGTGAAGACAGACCGAGGGGGCAGCAGGACAGAAGCGGGCCAGGGACTCGGTCCTCGCTTGTCCCCTCCACATGGCCACCACTTTCCTCCATGAGGTCATCTGGTCACTCCCACATAGTGTGCCCATTTACAGACCAGGAAAGCAGGGACAGAGGGTAGAGTGACCTGCCCAAGTCATGAGGGAGAGCTGGATTCTGGAAGCCCCGGAATCACAGAGCACAGGGCTGAGTTCAGACCGCAGGCCATCGGTTAAAGCCTGCGCCGGCCTTCCTGAAGGTTCATGAGCTCAGGCGAAGATTTCCGAGCTCGCACCTGGTACCCACGGATGCTCCATGAATAAGCTGCTATTGCTGCTGTTGTGGACCCTTCACAAAACCCAAGGGTGGATGGTAGCCCCCATTCTGTGCTTCACATCCTTCCCACTTATCCTATTATCCCATAGGTGGTCCCAGGTCACGCCTGCACCCTGAGAGAAGACAAATCATATTGTGTTTATTGAGATATAATTTACATAAAATCCACTTTTTTAAAGTGCACAATTTGGTGCTCTTTAGAACGTTCACAAGGTTGTGCAGCTGTCCCCACCACCTAATTTTAAACATTTTTATCACCCACAAAAGAAACCTTGTTCTGCATTAAGCAGTGACTCCCCATTGCCCCCCGCCCCCCAGCCCTTGACAAGCCCTATCCTGCTGTCTGTGGACCTGCCTGTTCCGGACATTTCATGTGAATGGAATCCTACACTCTGCATGTGGTCTCCTGGGTTTGGCTTATTTCACTCAGCAGCCGGGTCCATCCACATGCCATGTATCAGTTCATTCCCTTTTTTTGTTTAAAAATCTTTAATTTATTTTCGGCTGTGCGGGGTCTTCACTGCTACGTGGGCTCCTCTCTAGTTGTGCTCCACGGCAGAGCACGCACTCTGGGCATGCGGGCTTCAGTAGCTGCAGCCCATGGGCTAAAGCACGTGCAGCTCCTGGGCTCTAAGGCACAGGCTCAGCTGCACAGCATGTGGGATTAGGGATTAAACTTGTGTCTCCTCCATCGGCAAGTGGATTCTTTACCACCGAGCCACCAGAGAAGCCCCTTCTTTCCTTTTTAAGACTGAACAGCAGTCTGTATGGATAGACCTCGGTTTGTTTATCCATCCATCCATCGATGGACATTTGTATTGGTTCCACCCTTGGACTGTTGTGAATATTGCTGCCGTGAACATTTGTGAACACAGTTTCGTGTGGAAATGTTTTCCATTCTCTTGGGTAAATACTCACGAGTGGAACTGCGAGGTCTGATGGTGACCGTGTTTCGGAGCTGCGGGACTCTTCCAAAGCAGCTACATGGTTTTGCAGTCCCGTCAGCAGGGGTCTGAGGGGTCCGATCCCTCCACACCCTCTCGAACACCTGTTATATCTTTTTGATTATGGCCATCCTGGTGGGTGTGAAGTGGTGTCTCACTGTGGTTTTGATTTGTGTTTCCCTAATAACCAGTGATGTTGAACATCTTTTCATGTGCTTCTTGGCCATTTGTGAGACTTCAGAGAAATGTCTGTCCAGATCCTTGCCCACTTTAAGATGGGGTTATTTGTCTTTTTATTATTCAGTTCTAAAGCTTTTTTTAATGTATTGTAGATACCACAGTGACTTAAACTGAACCACCTGACTCTTAGCCACCCCCAGGGTGCCCACTGGTATGCTGCCGCCCCCTTGGGTTACAGATTCCTTGAAATACATTGTGGGTGCCTTTCTCTTGGCCCGAATACCTAGCACACTGCCAGGTGCACAGCAGGGGCTCAGTAAACACGGGGACCTCAGCGCACCAGCTACGGGGCCAGGCAGTCCTGTCTACTTCTCAGTGAGGTGGCCGTGATGGGTTGCATTTAGGCTCCATGTTACCAGCCAAGAGAGAACGGCAGTGGTGTCTGTGGGGAAGTGGGGGCCCACGTAGGTATTGACTGAGCGCTGACTGTGCTGGGCAGTGAGCTAGGCCTGGGGGAGAGAGGGGTCCGAGAGCCCCAGGGCGGGGTGTGTGTTTGCTCAGGCTGGGGACCTGTGTCAGCGAATCCTGGACAGGACCAGCAGATGTCTGGGCATCTGGGAATACCTTCTAGGGCAGCACCTTTCCACAGACACTTGAGAGTTTCAGGAGAGAGGCAGGTGTCAGAGATGCACAGGGAGATGTTTAATCACCCCCAGAGGCAGAGAGAACAAGGCAACCCCAGGAAGTACGGGTGAGGGGTGGGGGACCAGCGTGGCTGTGTCTGGCCGAGCACAACGGGCCATGCCTGGGGGCCAGACCCCCTGCCTGGTGCCTGGGGACCATGGCCTGACCCTTCTGTCTGCACAGAATCAACCCGATGGTCAGGAGAAGCGAGCCAGGAGGTAACCCGCTGGGGCCCAAGGTCCCAGTCCACAGCCGGGCCGGATTCTCCCAGCATCCCGCGCTGCCCAGACAGACTGGGGACCCACACACCCTGCGTGGGGGCCTGAGTGGCTGTGTCCAGGGGGCCGGGCCCAAATGTGGAATAAATGAATTATGAGTCCCCGAGAGAATGTGGCAGAAATACAGCAGAAGTCAGGGTTTTCTCGGGGCTGGAGGCTGCCGTGTTACTGACTGTGTTAGTGGAGAGACAGGAGAGAGGAAGGGAAGAAAGCAAGGGAGAGAGACAGAAGGAAGGAGAGACAGGGAGGGCAGAGAGAGATGGAGGGCAGAGAGGCAGGGCTTGGGGGGAAGAGCCAGGGAGCTGGGGGCGGGCCGTGGGGGCGGCGAGGGAGAATGAGCCCTTCCGCCCCGCCAAGGGCACACGTGTTATTTCTCAGTCCCCCCCTTGTTCAGAAGCCCAGTGCCCAGCCCCTCCCACGCACCTTTCCATAAAGGCCCAGCAGCTGTCCCCTGAGGCCGGCTGTCCTGAAGTCCAGAGCAGCCTGAGCAGGGCCGGGGGTGAGGGGGGGTGGTCTGTCCCACTGCCGGCGGCCAGGCTGCTCCCGTGCCCCAAGCAGGCACCCCTGCCTCAGTGTTCAGCCCTGCGCCCCCTTCTCTGGACAGTGAGGGGCCCTCGGTAGAACTGGGTCCCCATCCCCTAAGCAGCCCACGCCTGATCCCACTTGAGCTGCTGGATACCGTGTGGGCCTCTCCTGCCCTTCCCTCTGCCCTTGGGGTCCACGGGGCGGGTTCAGGGCGGTGGTGCTGCATGTCCCAGGCCTAGGCCCCCACCCGGCTGGCCGCTCCAGCGTCCGGCAAGGTGGGCGTGTGAGCCTTGTCTTCAGCTCTCCGGCCGGCAGGCCTGGGTGTAACGTTCTTCCAGGGCGTTTGCAGCCACCCTCACTGTGCACAGCTGTCATCACCCTCTGCTCATCCCCGAGCCCCCGGCAACCAGGAATCTGCACTCTGTCTCTGCAGATCTGTCCACCGTGGACACTTCATGGAGCTGGAACCCTGTGCTGTCTGGCTTCTTTCTCTCCCTGTACCGTTTTCGAGGTCCATCCATGTCAAAGCTTGAGTACAGGCCACATGGGTATTAAGACTGGGTCCAAAGTCCTGGGGTGAAAACTCAGGGCCGCCTCACCCCACTGTGGATCAGAAACCCCCGACCTGGGGACACCCCCTCCTTCTGCCCGGAGCCGCTCCCTGGGCCATCCTGTAGGAGAACCCCAGGCCTGGACCCCTGCCCAGCAAGCTGCCTGAGGGTCATCGGGGGTGATTCTGAGTGTGTGCCAGTCAGGCTGCAGGGGCCAGCGCTGGGGGCTCCTGAGTCCTCCCAGCGCCCTCGCCTCTCCAGAAGGTCCCTGGGCCCTTGGGTGTTGAGTCGGAGGGGCGGTGGAGGTTGGGGGTCTGCTGGCCGGTGGATACCGTGTGGGCCTCTCCTGCCCTTCCCTCTGCCCTTGGGGTCCACGGGGCGGGTTCAGGGCGGTGGTGCTGTGTGTCCCAGGCCTAGGCCCCCACCCGGCTGGCCGCTCCAGCGTCCAGCAAGGTGGGCGTGTGAGCCTTGTCTTCAGCTCTCCGGCCGGCAGGCCTGGGTGTAACGTTCTTCCAGGGCGTTTGCAGCCACCCTCACTGGACGTGCCATTTCCGGGGGTGACAGTGTCCCGGGTTTGGCGACCACCACAACAGTTTGCTGCCAGTGAAATAAGGATACAATTTCTTCCCCCGCAATCCCCAATTCCTCCCTCCCCCTGGGAGCCCACCGATCCTGGGGTGGGGGTCCCTGCCCCAGCATGCCCCCACCTCGGGAGCAGATGTATGGCCTGAAATCAGAGAGCCCACCTCCTGAGGGGAGTCCTGACCAGAGCCTTCTCCACCCCACCTGCTGCCAGGGCCTCTGGGTTGGGGGATGTTCTGTGGGAGTTCAGGGCACAGCTTGGAAATACTCCTAGGTTGTGGGGGCCCCCTGGGCTGCAGAGCAGGCTTTCTGGAAGTCTTCGTCTATAGGGGCCCCCATGGAATCCAGTAATCAGAGGGTTTTTTCCTGGCCTTGACAGGAAGTGGTCATGTCCCCACTAGGGTGGTCGGGGGGCTGTGATGCCTGTCGGTGGGGGGGGGGGGGACGTGCAGAGACCCCCAGGCCCCTCCCCAAGGCAGAGGAAGGGCGGGGCCAGCTCCCCCCCAAGGGCTCACCCTGCTCAGACTNCAGCTTCTGTCTCTTATACACATCTAGATGTGTATAAGAGACAGCCACTAGGGTGGTCGGGGGGCTGTGATGCCTGTCGGTGGGGGCGGGGGGGACGTGCAGAGACCCCCAGGCCCCTCCCCAAGGCAGAGGAAGGGCGGGGCCAGCTCCCCCCCAAGGGCTCACCCTGCTCAGACTGCAGGGCCTCTGCGGACCGAGGCTCTGTTTTTTATAGTTTGAGCTACAGTTCATACAACACACAGTTCCCCCATTTAAGGCGTGCAATCGCGTGACCTCTAGTATATTCGGAGTTGTGCAGGCATCACCAGTCAATTTTAGAGCATTTTCATCACCTCAAAAAGAAGCCCTGTGCACAGCTGTCATCACCCTCTGCTCATCCCCTAGCCCCCAGCAACCAGGAATCTGCACTCTGTCTCTGCAGATCTGTCCACCGTGGACACTTCATGGAGCTGGAACCCTGTGCTGTCTGGCTTCTTTCTCTCCCTGTACCGTTTTCGAGGTCCATCCATGTCAAAGCTTGAGTACAGGCCACATGGGTATTAAGACTGGGTAGTATTCCAGCATATGGAAGGACCACATTCAGTTTATCCAGTTGTCCAGTGATGGACCTCTGGGTTGTTTCACGCGGTACTGCTGTGTGACCATTCTTGTACAGGTTTGTGTGTCAACTTGTGTTTTATTCATTTCATTCTTGGGTATCAAGCCAGGAATGAAATTGCTGGGTCAGGCTGGACCGCTCCACTTAAGAGAAACTGCCAGACTGCTTTCCAGAGCGTCTGAACCCTTTTACATTTCACCTTCTTTTAAAAAGAGTTTCCTGGAAGCTGAGACATCTTTATGAAGCCCCCCACCCCTCACCCAAACCTGAAAATCTGTTCCTGGACATGGTGAAGTCTGTGGAGAAAATAATTTCTTGACCACACGGTCTGTGCCGAGCATGGAAACCGCTCAGTTTCGCCCCCTGCAGGTGGCTGCACCCATGTTCCTTCCCCTGACCCCCCCACCCCCGCTGCCCTGCTCTAGCTTTCTTCAGGGTGCGGTTCACCTAGTGTCTCTAAATCTGTCCCCCTAAATCTCAGGTCCATGAAGTTGTTTGTTCTCTATACCCTCAGTCCCTGGCACTCAGAAAGTGTCTGGTGGTTATGGGTCGGGATAACTGGTCATTTAGAGGAGGGGCTGTCCCCAAGCCACAGGAAGCTGGGGAGGGGACAGGGAGGAACCCTGGGGAGGCTCTCACCCTGACTGTGACCAGCGAGCCTGTTCTCCATGTTTGAGGGCTTTGGAAAAAGCCCTGCACACTAGGGCCAGGCTGGCGGGGGTGTGGGAGCCCTGCTTTTGGTGGTGGGCTTGGGTGTTTTCCTATGACAATGGCTCAGAGCTCAAGTCACATCTCGGAGAGATCTGACCCGCCTGAGCCCCAGTCCTCCGTCCTCCCCCGGTGCTCGGCCTGCAGCCTGGGCCCAGGCCATGGTCCTGGGGTGTCTGGCGTGTGTGCGTGCAGCACTTATCCCTGAGAAGAGTTGGCAGGGCTCCCCAGGGAGTGTGAGACAGAGGCTGCGGCCTGGGGGGAAGCTGGGAGCTTGACCTCTGGCAGCTCTTCAGCAAAATCTTGGTCCTCAAAAAATGTAACAAAGAGAATGGTTATTGGTTCTGAAGTGAGACTCACACACAAGCTTCTTTTTTTTTAATGGTCATTTATTTATTTGGCGGCTCTGAGTCTCAGTCGCAGCACTCAGGATCTCCCGCCTTCATTGCGGCATGTGAGATCTAGTTCCCTGACCAGGGACTGAACCCAGGACCCCTGCATTGGGAGTGTGGAGTTTTAGCCACTGGACCACCAGGGAAGTCCCGCTCGAGTTTTTAAAACCCACCTCTGCTCAGGCCTTGCCTCTGCCTGCTGAATCAGCGTCTCTGGGTGGGTGGGGCGTCGGTCATTAGTTTAAGGTCCTGCAGGGGTTCTAACAGGACAACCTGGGTGCTTGACCTCAAGTGCTGAGAAACCCAGAGGGTGTTACAGCCCTGGTGGTCTGCCCACCCCCAGAGTTTCTGCTTCGAGGGGCCCAGGGGCACCCGAGAATCTGCATTTCATCGAGGTCCTGGGTTGCGGATGCTATTGGAGACCCCAGCCCAGCAGCCACGGCCACCACCGTCCTCCACAGCCCCCAGGTCTTCGCCTGGTCACGTGCGAGACAATCGTGGCTTCTGATGTGATGCACTTCATGCAGAACCTGCCGCGTACCATCGTGAGGCGCTTCGCAAGTACAAATCCACTTTCTCCCCTTGCGTGTCCCCAGGGTGGACTGTCGCCTTCCACAGAAGGGGACACAGAGCTGCAGCCATGTCAGACGTCTCAGGGCAGCTCTGGAGGTATTGAGTGTCTGTCTGCTTCCAGCTCTCGCTCCTCCCCCGTTTCTTTAGCCCAAGGGGAAGTAATTTTACCCCCATCTTGCAGATAGAGGCTCAGGTCGGGTCATCCTTCCAGGAGCTATGCTCAGACCTGCCTGACTTCCCTGAGGAGGGGGCTCCCTTGCTTCCTCCTCCCACTCCTGCCCAATGGCCCCCGCTGCCACACCTCACAATTGCTTCCGTGAGCCCCTCACTTCTTAGAGGCCAGTCCTGCCGTGATTCTGCAACTGAATCACGATATCCCCTGGGTGACCAGAGAGGGAGGCATGGGCCCAGAAGGAGGCTTCCTGGGTGGTGGGATTGGGAACCCTGCCTTCTGTTCCTGTCTCCCCTGTCAGGCCCAGGGGGAGGGGCAGGAGAGGTGGGCAGGGGTGGTCCCTGCTCACTGAGGCCCAAGAGGACGTACGGCTGAAACTTGGAAGCTATACCTGTACCGTTTTCGAGGTCCATCCATGTCAAAGCTTGAGTACAGGCCACATGGGTATTAAGACTGGGTAGTATTCCAGCATATGGAAGGACCACATTCAGTTTATCCAGTTGTCCAGTGATGGACCTCTGGGTTGTTTCACGCGGTACTGCTGTGTGACCATTCTTGTACAGGTTTGTGTGTCAACTTGTGTTTTATTCATTTCATTCTTGGGTATCAAGCCAGGAATGAAATTGCTGGGTCAGGCTGGACCGCTCCACTTAAGAGAAACTGCCAGACTGCTTTCCAGAGCGTCTGAACCCTTTTACATTTCACCTTCTTTTAAAAAGAGTTTCCTGGAAGCTGAGACATCTTTATGAAGCCCCCCACCCCTCACCCAAACCTGAAAATCTGTTCCTGGACATGGTGAAGTCTGTGGAGAAAATAATTTCTTGACCACACGGTCTGTGCCGAGCATGGAAACCGCTCAGTTTCGCCCCCTGCAGGTGGCTGCACCCATGTTCCTTCCCCTGACCCCCCCACCCCCGCTGCCCTGCTCTAGCTTTCTTCAGGGTGCGGTTCACCTAGTGTCTCTAAATCTGTCCCCCTAAATCTCAGGTCCATGAAGTTGTTTGTTCTCTATACCCTCAGTCCCTGGCACTCAGAAAGTGTCTGGTGGTTATGGGTCGGGATAACTGGTCATTTAGAGGAGGGGCTGTCCCCAAGCCACAGGAAGCTGGGGAGGGGACAGGGAGGAACCCTGGGGAGGCTCTCACCCTGACTGTGACCAGCGAGCCTGTTCTCCATGTTTGAGGGCTTTGGAAAAAGCCCTGCACACTAGGGCCAGGCTGGCGGGGGTGTGGGAGCCCTGCTTTTGGTGGTGGGCTTGGGTGTTTTCCTATGACAATGGCTCAGAGCTCAAGTCACATCTCGGAGAGATCTGACCCGCCTGAGCCCCAGTCCTCCGTCCTCCCCCGGTGCTCGGCCTGCAGCCTGGGCCCAGGCCATGGTCCTGGGGTGTCTGGCGTGTGTGCGTGCAGCACTTATCCCTGAGAAGAGTTGGCAGGGCTCCCCAGGGAGTGTGAGACAGAGGCTGCGGCCTGGGGGGAAGCTGGGAGCTTGACCTCTGGCAGCTCTTCAGCAAAATCTTGGTCCTCAAAAAATGTAACAAAGAGAATGGTTATTGGTTCTGAAGTGAGACTCACACACAAGCTTCTTTTTTTTTAATGGTCATTTATTTATTTGGCGGCTCTGAGTCTCAGTCGCAGCACTCAGGATCTCCCGCCTTCATTGCGGCATGTGAGATCTAGTTCCCTGACCAGGGACTGAACCCAGGACCCCTGCATTGGGAGTGTGGAGTTTTAGCCACTGGACCACCAGGGAAGTCCCGCTCGAGTTTTTAAAACCCACCTCTGCTCAGGCCTTGCCTCTGCCTGCTGAATCAGCGTCTCTGGGTGGGTGGGGCGTCGGTCATTAGTTTAAGGTCCTGCAGGGGTTCTAACAGGACAACCTGGGTGCTTGACCTCAAGTGCTGAGAAACCCAGAGGGTGTTACAGCCCTGGTGGTCTGCCCACCCCCAGAGTTTCTGCTTCGAGGGGCCCAGGGGCACCCGAGAATCTGCATTTCATCGAGGTCCTGGGTTGCGGATGCTATTGGAGACCCCAGCCCAGCAGCCACGGCCACCACCGTCCTCCACAGCCCCCAGGTCTTCGCCTGGTCACGTGCGAGACAATCGTGGCTTCTGATGTGATGCACTTCATGCAGAACCTGCCGCGTACCATCGTGAGGCGCTTCGCAAGTACAAATCCACTTTCTCCCCTTGCGTGTCCCCAGGGTGGACTGTCGCCTTCCACAGAAGGGGACACAGAGCTGCAGCCATGTCAGACGTCTCAGGGCAGCTCTGGAGGTATTGAGTGTCTGTCTGCTTCCAGCTCTCGCTCCTCCCCCGTTTCTTTAGCCCAAGGGGAAGTAATTTTACCCCCATCTTGCAGATAGAGGCTCAGGTCGGGTCATCCTTCCAGGAGCTATGCTCAGACCTGCCTGACTTCCCTGAGGAGGGGGCTCCCTTGCTTCCTCCTCCCACTCCTGCCCAATGGCCCCCGCTGCCACACCTCACAATTGCTTCCGTGAGCCCCTCACTTCTTAGAGGCCAGTCCTGCCGTGATTCTGCAACTGAATCACGATATCCCCTGGGTGACCAGAGAGGGAGGCATGGGCCCAGAAGGAGGCTTCCTGGGTGGTGGGATTGGGAACCCTGCCTTCTGTTCCTGTCTCCCCTGTCAGGCCCAGGGGGAGGGGCAGGAGAGGTGGGCAGGGGTGGTCCCTGCTCACTGAGGCCCAAGAGGACGTACGGCTGAAACTTGGAAGCTATGGGAGGGATGCCCAGATCTCCCCAGCCTGTGCCTTGAAACTGTTGACTCTAGAGAGGAGGCTGCACTTGACATGACTGGGTCAGAAGCAGCAGCCGCCGCCTCTGAGCGAAGCCCAGGGTCCTCCCGCCGTCCGGGGCCAGCCCATTAGTGCCAGGCGCAGAGCTGCATCCTAAAGGGACCTCCTATGGGGTGAGTCATCCTGCCACCCTGAGTGAGGACCACTGGGCCAGGGGCCCTGGTGTGGTGGGAGCTGGAGGCTGTGTACTTCGATGCAGACCCCTCTCAGAGTTTTCTGGTGGGCAGTGGAGAAAGATTGCAGGCCTGAGAACTCGGAACATGTGGCAGGGGTCCTAAGCTGAGCCACTTCCATCAGGACTCTGGGCAAGAGCCTTAACCTCATCACACCTCAGTTTTTCTGTCTGTAAAATGGACAGTGTCTCCCTTGTGGCTCCCTGGGGCCTGCTGTGAGCACTCTGCAGGGATGTCAGAAGCTCCACCCTCCCCGAGAGGTCAGGGTGACTGACAGGAGAGCAGAGGGGCTCTCCCCAGGGAACCAAGCTCAGGGAAGGGACCGCTGACTGGGGTCTGCAGACCAGCCGCTCCTTAGACTCGCCCCAGAGATGCACGAGTCAGCTGATGGTGCTGGGGGTAGGCCGGCCCCTCATCCGCACAGCCCCTTCCAGCTCTGGGGACAGCGGAGGAGGGAGGTTCAGATCTTCACCCCTGCCTGCTGTGTGGCCTCGGACAAGTCACCCCACCGCTCTGAGCTCCCTAATGTGACGGCAGGTCCTGGCCCTCCGTAGATGATGAGAGCTCAGCGGATGTCAGCGGATGGTGTCCCTGGACGCTGTGGCTGTGGTTCCCGACCCGAGTGCCCTGGAGTGTTTTCTTGGTGCCTCTAGCTGAGAAGGCAGCCAGTGCAGGGAAGTTCAGTAGAACCCTGACTTGACAGGGCTCAGCTGTGAAGAAGGCCCCTGCAATGTGGGAGACCTGGGTTCGATCCCTGGGGTGGGAAGATCCCCTGGAGAAGGGAAGGCTACCCGCTCCAGTATTCTGGCCTGGAGAATTCCATGGACTGTATGGGGTCGCAAAGAGTCAGACATGACTGAGCTGACTTTCACTTCACTTAACAGTGTTCGTTCATCTGAGGTTAGATCCATCTCTTTGTTTTTCTGATGTGGAAAAGACCTTCCATTTATTTGTAATCACCATAACTTAAGCAACAAAGGTACTCTTGAGTTGGAGTGGAGGACACAGTATGGTTCAGGTCCACAAAAGGCGCAGAGGTCTGAAGTGTGTGTTGCAACGTGAAAGAAGCCAGTCTGAAAAGGCTTCATACTGAGTCCAACCCCACGACTTTCTGGAAAGGCAGCACTGTGGAGACAGTATAAACTGAGTGGTGGCCAGGCGCTGGGGGAGGGAGGGTGAGCAGGCCGAGTGCAGAGGGCTTTTAGGGCAAGGAGACACTCTGCATGTCTCGGTAACGGCGGATGCTTGTTGCATTTATCCAGAATCCGGGGATGGGCCACACCAGGGGTGAGATGTGTCAGTATTGGCTCACTGGCTGTAATACATGCGCCACACTCGTGTGTGTCTCTACTTGCACTCGCTTTGCTGTAGACTTTATAGTTCAGTTCAGTCGCTCAGTTGTGTCTGACTTTCTGCGACCCCCTGCACTGCAGCACACCAGGCCTCCCTGTCCATCACCAACCCCTGGAGCTTGCTCAAACTCATGTCCATCAAGTCGGTGATGCCATCCATCCTCTGTCATCCCCTCTTGACGTTTAATCTTTTTTTAAGCTTTTTCTATTTTAATCCGTAAGAAATATCTGGTAACAGATAAATAGAGCATTTATTCATCTTAAAAAAAAAAAAAAACTAAACTAAACCTTCCCAGGGTTAGTGGATAAGGAGACAGTAAAAGATGAGTGGTGTGGAAGGAGCGATGCTGGCGTGAAGTCAGTCGGGTGGGCGTGACCTAGAATGCTTTCTGAGGCTGGGTCTGAGCCTTGTCCTCCCCCCAGCCTTTGGGGAACCTGCCCCCCACCATGGAGGTGGGCCTACCTGGGTGGCTCCCTGGTCCAAGGCCAGCCCGCGCCTGAATCCCTTCCCCTCTGGGCAGCACAAGGGCCCATAGTTGCTGGTCTCCACGGGCTCTGCTTTTGCTCTCAGCCCCTCCCAGCCTTGGGGTGACTTCCTGGCTGGTGTCCTGTTCTCAGCGTGGGAATGGCTGTCTCCTGCATCCGATGCTCATGGCCTCTGAGGTCACTGGCCTTTCCTGCCTCCCATCTGACATATCTGATGCCTTCTCAGGGAGTTGTGTCCCCTCCATCCCTCCAAGACCTCCACTGACCTGCCACCTGGGCCTCCTCTGTGACTTCCTCTACCCACCTGCTACATACTAGGGCTGGGCATCCTCCCGGTCCGCGTCCTCTGTGAGGAGCAGGGCTTTAGCTCGACATCCAGGTTCACCTTTGGGCCCCCACGAGACACAAATCCCGAGGCTTAGTTTCTACAGCTGGGGAAACAGGCATAAGACCACTATTGTGAGAATTTTCTCGTGAAAGTCTCATCCCCCTTGACAAATTTAATCTTTGTCATGCTGATGTGCCCATAGTTTAAGATGTCAGTGGGTGCTGCAAAGAATAGCGCTTAGAACAAAATCAGCAGGATCCCAACCCCCACCGCTCCCCAGAACTACGGCTTTAAACTCCTGCAGCCGTGTCTTCAGAGGCCCACCTCCGAGTTCCTGCATATGGGTGCTGACTGCTTTCTTGGCTCATCGTCTCTTTTAGCTGTTAGGTTCTGGCTTCCTAAGGGGCTACAGTCCATTAAGTCGCAAAGAAATCAGACATACCTGAGCGACTGGACACGCACGCACTGACTTCCTCAGACTCAGCAGGTGAAGGGACTAAGGGACTAAGGGACTCTTAGATGAAGATTCTCAGTCTTGGGACTTGCCTGGTGGTCCAGTGATTAAGAATCCACCTGCCTATGCCGGGGACATAGGTTCTATCCCTGATCCAGGAACTAAGATTCCACGTGCCTAGGGGCAGCTAGGTCCACGAGCCACAACTGCTGAGCCTGTGTGCTGCAACTGCTGAAGCCTACTCGCCCTGGAGTCCATGCTCTGCGACAAGAGAAGCCCCAGCATAGCCTGTGTATATTAACAAAGAGCCGGCATAGCCTGTGTATATTAACAAAGAGCCGGCATAGCCTGTGTATATTAACAAAGAGCCGGCATAGCCTGTGTATATTAACAAAGAGCCGGCATAGCCTGTGTATATTAACAAAGAGCCGGCATAGCCTGTGTATATTAACAAAGAGCCGGCATAGCCTGTGTATATTAACAAAGAGCCGGCATAGCCTGTGTATATTAACAAAGAGCCGGCATAGCCTGTGTATATTAACAAAGAGCCGGCATAGCCTGTGTATATTAACAAAGAGCCGGCATAGCCTGTGTATATTAACAAAGAGCCGGCATAGCCTGTGTATATTAACAAAGAGCCGGCATAGCCTGTGTATATTAACAAAGAGCCGGCATAGCCTGTGTATATTAACAAAGAGCCGGCATAGCCTGTGTATATTAACAAAGAGCCGGCATAGCCTGTGTATATTAACAAAGAGCCGGCATAGCCTGTGTATATTAACAAAGAGCCGGCATAGCCTGTGTATATTAACAAAGAGCCGGCATAGCCTGTGTATATTAACAAAGAGCCGGCATAGCCTGTGTATATTAACAAAGAGCCGGCATAGCCTGTGTATATTAACAAAGAGCCGGCATAGCCTGTGTATATTAACAAAGAGCCGGCATAGCCTGTGTATATTAACAAAGAGCCGGCATAGCCTGTGTATATTAACAAAGAGCCGGCATAGCCTGTGTATATTAACAAAGAGCCGGCGTAGCCTATGTATATTTACGTGCATAATTGAGACAGACTTAAATAAAAGATTCTCAGTCTTTTAGAACCACCTTCCTCTTCCCTTCTTTAACTGTTTCAGCATGGCTACAATTCTTCTGTTAAACTCGTTGTGAGCTGTCGTTATTACAAGACTCTTAAGCATTACTTATTACTGGGGCCAGCAATGCACTGATTCTATATACACTCAAGTACTTTTCCTGCGCAGCATAAGTTAGTAACTGCCTCATTTTTCAAATGCATGAAGTGAAAGTTGCTCAGTTGTGTCCAGTTCTTTGCGACCCCATCGACTGTAGCCCACCAGACTCCTCTGTCCTTGGAATTCTCCAGACAAGAATATTGGAGTGGGTAGCCATTCCCTTCTCCCACTCCAGTATTCTTGTCTGGAGAATTCCAAGGACAGGGGAGCCTGGCGGGCTACAGTCAATGGGGTCGCAAAAAATTGGACACAGCTATGGCCCCCTCCTCCAGTACTCTTTCTGGAAAATCCCATGGACGGAGGAGCCTGGTGGGCTCCAGTCCATGGGGTCGCTAAGAGTTGGACACGACTGAGCGACTTCACTTTCACTTTTCACTTTCATGCACTGGAGAAGGAAATGGCAACCCACTCCAGTGTTCTTGCCTGGAGAATCCCAGGGACGGGGGAGCCTGGTGGGCTGCCGTCTATGGGATCGCACAGAGTCGGACACGATTGAAGCGACTTAGCGGCAGCAGCAGCCATTCCTTTCTCCAGCGGATCTTCCCAACCGAGGGATTGAACCCAGGTCTCCCACACTGCAGGTAGATTCTTTACCACCTAAGCCACCAAGGAAACTCAGGAATACTGGAATGGGTAGCCTATCTCTTTTCCAAGGGATCTTCCTGACCCAGGAATTGAACCGGGGTCTGCTGCTTTACAGACGGATTCTTTACCAGCTGAGCTACCAGGAAAGCCCTGGTTCCCCCATCGGGGGATCGAACCCCCGTCTCCCACATGACAGGCGGGAATGCTCACCGCTATGCTGCTCATTTCTTTCCCGACCTTCCAAATGCTCAGTAAAATGCTACTCCATACAGCTTTTTGCCTGAACAAATACACCAAATTCTCTACATATATACAGTATACACACATTTCATATTTGTATATTTTCTTTCATTGCTTGCTCTAAGTTATGTACAGTTGACCCTTGGACAGTGTCAGGATGAGGGGCTGTGACCCTCCACGAATTTGAAAATCTATGTATAATTAACCGTCAGCTTCAGTGTATGTAGTTCCACAGTATCTGCAGTTCTGCATCTGGGGATTCAACCACTGTAGCTTTTACCATTGGGAAAAAAATCAGTATAACTGGACCCTCAAACCTGTGGCATTTTTGTGCGCATGTGTAGAATCGTTTCCCCTTATGCTTGTTGGCTCCCCCATGTCCTCCCTCTCCTGTGGTTTGCTTCCTTGTCTTGATGGAGTACATCCTGCAGTAGCTTCCTGAGAAAGGATGTGTGGAAGATAGTTGTTGTGGCTTAATTACTTGGTCGATTGGTTGTATATGTAGTTTTAGATTGAAAATCATTTTTGATCCGAATTTGAGTGGGAGGAATTCCCCGCCGAAGTCTCGGTCTCGGTGTTGCTGCAGAGAGATCTCATGCCGTGCTCTCAGCCCTGTGTGTGAAGTCTCTTTCTTCTCTGGAAGCGCTTGGGTTCTTCCTTTGCTCATCGAGGTTCTGAAATTTCACTGGGCTTGGGCTGTGGTCGGGCAGGGTGTCTTGAGCCCTTTCAGCCTGGACGCTCACATCCTTCAATTCTGGGACACTTTCCCATTTTACATCTTTGGTAATTTTCCTTCCTTGCTTTCTGGAACTCCTAGTATATAGATTTGAAGCCTTCTACATGACTCATGGATGGCTCTAAATTTCTTGTATCTCTCACTACTTTGCCTACCTCTTTTGGTTCTAGCTTCTGAAAGATTTCCTTGACTTTATCATCCAACTCACATCAAAATTTTTATTTTGGCCATTACACTTTTAATTTCCAGGGACACTTTTTCTCTGATTTTCTTTTCCTTTTTTTAAAAATTGCATTTGATTCTCATTTTGAAGGTGCAGCATCTCATCTCTATGAGGATTTACTATTTGGTGTCCACACCCTGGATTTCCCATGATTCCCTCCAGTTTTCCCCTAGGTGAGGCTCTTTCCTGGCCCCTCACCGTCAGGTGCCATGGGTGAGCATCCTTCCTGGATGGGGTCCTGGCCTGAGCACTCCCACCTCCCCCACCCCATCTGCTGTGGGCTCCATGCCCTTCCCAGGAAGAACAGTCCCTGTCCTGCCCAGGGCTTGCTCTTGGAGCACACAGCATCTGGCTGGACTGACCTGTCTTGTCCCCAGACTGGTCCCTGAAACTAACACAACATTGACAGTTGAACACGTTGTGTCTGTGATGAACGCGTTGGAAGAACTTCAGTGGATGAGGCTGGGGAGGGATTTCAGAGTAAGAAAATAAAAGCGTGTGAGAGACGCAAGGGCCCTGGGGAGACCTGAATAAGTCAGCAAGAGCAGACTGTGCACAGCACCCAAGAGGCTGGCGGTGGGGGTGAGGCCTGGCTCTCCACTGGCTGAGCGCCGTGGGGCAGAGCCAGCTTTTTAATTTGGACCCGGCAGTGTCCAGAACCAGACGGCGCCAGTGTCCATGGTGTGCCCAGAGCGACGGTCACAGTGGCCCTTGAGTGGGTCCCTGAGCACAGTGTTGGCCTTCCCGGAAGGCTCGTCAGGAACGCAGGGGCTGTGGCCAGGAGCTCAGGGGATGCTGGACAGCCCCGCAAGCCTGAGACCTGCTGGTGTTCACACCTCACTGGCTCTTCTCTGCAGGCCTGGGTCGCTCCTGTTGGCATCTCACAGGCCACGTTTGGGAGGTTTGTTTCCTTACCTGAGGTCCACTGAGATCTAGTTTTGAGTTCTGGGTGAGGGGGGTCATCCCTCATTTTCATTGCAATGTGCAGAGTCCCTGAGTAGGTCACCTGCGTGCCACCCTGCCCCCCATGAGGTTACCTGCCCCCCNCCTCCCCCGCCGGGGCCGGCAGCCCCGCCGTGTCCCGCGGGGGCTTCGTGCTGGTGGCGCACAGCGACTCCGAGATCCTCAAGAGCAAGAAGAAGGGGCTGTTCCGGCGCTCGCTGCTGAGCGGGCTGAAGCCTGTCTCTTATACACATCTGATGATTCATCTTCTTCTGGGTGTCTCCCTGTGAGGGGCAGACACAGGGCTTGTGGGGCCCCGGGTCAGGGTACAGAGTGCAGACAGGAAGTTGCCCCTGCCCTGGGGTCTGCGCCACCCAGACTGACCCCGCAGCATCGCAAGGGCGCCCCTGCGGGGCCATATGCGGTCTTCTCTCTGCACTGGGCTGGCTTCTGTCTCTCCACATGCAAGCTGCTTAGCATATAAAACAAAACGGTGGACTTAGTCTGTTTCAAGAACCACCCAGATTCAGTGAAACAGCCATGGGGAACCAGCGGTTTGATTTCAGCCTGTCCTCTACTGGCCCCAAACAAGAAAGGGAGATGGGAGGAGAAGAAAGGACCTGGCCCAGCGGGGGCCAGCCCAGAGCCCCCACTTTGGGAGAAGCTGTCTCCTGGCTGAAGGCCTGTCTTCTTTCTCCTGATCTGGACCAGCCCTGAAGCTGGGTCTAGCTATCCCAGCAGGTCACAGCAGAGCTGATCAGGAGCGTATTTCTATAATATCAAAATTCATTTTTCTTACTGACATCAGCTGTAAATTCAGAAATGTGTTCCGAATGGGAACAAAAGTGCAAATACAATAAAACTGCACGCCCTGAGCAAGGAAGGCTCAACTGCCTGCCTCACACTGTGTGCAGGAGACTACACCCACAGCTCCATGTGTCTCGAGGATGGCTAGGGTCGTCAACCCCATGTCACAGATGAACTGGGAGATCTGAGAGGTGGAGTGAGGACCCCAGGTCTGGGGTAAGTAGAAAGCCCCAGCTCTGAACTCGGGGCTCCTGAGCCCCAGTGCCCAAGCCCCAGGCTCCAGCACCGCTGGGCAGGCTGGCCCAGCAGGGCCCCAGCAACCACAGGCATTTGTTTCCAAGCCCCGATGCCCTCATTCTGCTTAAATCACCTAGAATATGACCAATTCATCTTCTGTCTCGATATGTTTCTCACTGTGCATGCAAAGTTGCTTCAGTCGTGTCTAACTCTGCGACCCCGTGGACGGTAGCCTGCCAGCCTCCTCTGTCCATGGGATTCTCTAGGCCAGAATACTGGAGTGGGTTGCCATGTCCTCCTCCAGGGGATCTTCCTGACCCAGGGATCGAACCAGTGTCTCTTACGTCTCCTGCATTGGCAGGAGGGTTTTTTACTCCTGGCACAACCTGGGAAGCCTATTTCTCACTGCTTCTGTTCATTTTTCTGCTACCAGTTATTACCATGTAATTCCAGACTGTCTTGATCACCCCAAAAGGAAACCCTCACCCCGATAGCCATCACTCTCATCCTCCCTCCCCCAGCCCCTGGCTACCACCAACCTGCTCTCTCCCTGGACTGTCCGTTGAGGCTGTGTATTTTAAAGCAGAGGCTGGCTGTGCAGAGCCTTCTCTTCAGCATTCGCTCCTGTCTGGGCACACCTTCTGCACACATCTCTGACTCTCTCAGCCTCAGCTCACCTGTCCAGGGACCTCTGGAATCATGGAATTCAGGCATAGTATACCGAGCAACTTTTTCGCTCATGTGAAAACAGACTCACCTCTCCAGGGCTGCATGGCCTGTGGAAGGCCAGGGCAGCAGGACCCAGGTGCTCAGAGTGGGAGGGAGGCTCGAATCCCCACCTGGGACCCTTGCTTTGCCTGCGTCGATGCTCAGAGCAAGCTACAGCTTGCCTTTGCCTCCGTGTATGCGATGGACTCCGCGTCTATGTCTGGAAGGTGGAACGATGCCCTCCAGCCTGTGGGGACGTCGTTCAGACTCCGAGATTGGCATGGGGAGGCCCACTTCCCGACGCCTCCCTGTTATTACCCTTTATCTGAGGGAGGGGGTGTGGACAATCATTTTGTCAGGGATGGAAGTGGCCCACATCTCACAGGATGCCAGGTGTGGCTTCCAGCCTGGCGCCCTCTGGACGAGGGTAGGCAGGACCTCACTGCGTGCAGAGCCCTGGCAGGGCAGGACGCGAACCCTGGGGTTGAATCCTGTCGCTCTTTGAGCCTCAGTTTCCTCACCTGCCAGGTAAAGTGCTGTTTATCACTAAGGTTTTCTTCCTTAACCAAATTTTCTTTCATTTTGTAAACTTCCTGTTTTATATTGGAGTATAGTTGATTTACAGTGTTGTGACTGTTTCAAGTGTACAGCTAAGGCATTCAGTTTTACATATCCCTAAGGTTTTAATGACGGTGATGAACAATAGTTGCTGATTGCTGCTGCTGCTAAGTCACTTCAGTCGCGTCCGACTCTGTGTGACCCCATAGACGGCAGCCCACCAGGCTCCCCCGTCCCTGGGATTCTCCAGGCAAGAACACTGGAGTGGGTTGCCATTTCCTTCTCCAATGCATGAAAGAGAAAAGTGAAAGTGAAGTCGCTCAGTCTGTCCGACTGTTAGCGACCCCATGGACTGCAGCCCACCAGGCTACTCNGTGTGACCCCATAGACGGCAGCCCACCAGGCTCCCCCGTCCCTGGGATTCTCCAGGCAAGAACACTGGAGTGGGTTGCCATTTCCTTCTCCAATGCATGAAAGAGAAAAGTGAAAGTGAAGTCGCTCAGTCTGTCCGACTGTTAGCGACCCCATGGACTGCAGCCCACCAGGCTACTCCGTCCATTGGATTTTCCAGGCAAGAGTACTGGGGTGGGGTGCCACTGCCTTCCCCGAGTTGCTGATTACTGAGCGTTAACAACCTTTCCGCACTTTACGTGGATTACCGCATTTAATCCATACAGCCACCTTCCCCTGTTTTACAGGTGAGGAAACTGAGGCATGGGAACTTAAAGCAGACATTCCTAGGGTCACAGATGCAGAGAGAGTGGAGCTGGGAACTCAATTCCGTGTCTGCCCCCCTCCTAACTCCTCCCTCTACCCCCATACCCATGACCTCCACGAGGCTGGGTGTGGAGCCCCCGTGTGCCCTCAGCTATATGCTCAGCCTGCCTTGAGGGGGTGCAGGGGTGTTGGTGGGGAGGTGGGCTGTCTCTTCATGCAAGAGCATCCTCAGCTTTGTGGGGGCCTGCCAGAGAAACCTGGGGTGACATCTTGGGAGACCCCAGAGGGGGCGGCTGGATTCAGCAAATAAACACATGGGACATTTAGTTAACCCTGAATTTCAGATCATCCGTCTGATCGTTTCTAGCCTATGTCCCATGTAACATTCTCTAAAAATTACTTGTCCATGTGGAATTCAGATTTAACTCGGGGTCTTGTGTTTTATCTGTCCTCAACCCACAAATGGAAATGGCAGGAAGCTGGGAGCGAGAGATCCCTGCAACAGCTGCTGGCTCCCAGCTTGAACTGGCCACAGGAAGGCCGCTGTCTGGTGGAAGCGTCTGGCTTTAAAGGGCCAGCTTCCCACAGCCACCCACCCAGGAGGGGAGGAGCCATCCAGGACTGAGAGGCTAGTCCAGTGTCCCTCTCACAACCCAGGGTGCAAGTCCTGGCTCTCTGCTCCAGCAAGGGCAGCTGTGGCCCGAGGCAGGAAAAGCTGTTGGTATTGGGGGGTGGTGAGAGAATGGAAGAAGGTGGGGAGCCCCGCCCTGCTCTGTGAGGAATGTCATTTAATTTGCATAACTACCTAATTCAGGAGAAATGGAGACCCGTCCTGTTAAGAGTCACACAGCCAATAAGCAGAGCTAGAATATGAGCCCAGTGCTGTGATGTTTTAGCTTGACTGTAGTAAGATATATAGATAACATAAAACTCGCCGCTTGAACCATTTCTAAGAGCACAGTCCAGTGGCGTCAATCACTCTTACAGGGTCACACAGCCATCACCTCTGTCTGCTTTCAGGACTACCGTCCCCCCAAACAGTAACTCTGTACCCCATAAGCGATAATTGCCCGTTCCCTGCCCTAGCCCCGGCCCCACCATCTACTTGCAGGCTGTCTGGTTTGACTCCTGGATATCCCCTGTGAGAGGAGTCAAATAGCGAGTGTCCCTTGTGACATGTTTATTTCACCGACCATGGTGTCCCCAGGGTTCACCCGTGTTGTGGCAGATGGCAGGATGGCCTTCCTCTTGAGGCTGCACGAACAGTGTTTCATCGTTGGATGGACCACATTTCCTCTGGCTTTTGTGAGTAATGCTGCTGGGCTCGGGCAGGTGCGAGTGTCCACGTCTCCACTTGGGAATCTTTGGGAGACATCAGGCCTGCCACTTCTCATGTCTTCAGGTCTGGTGGTCTTCCCGACTCTTCTTGGATGCCTCCAGCAATGGAGAGCTCACTACCTTCCGGTCTCGTCAGTACCCAGTCTGTAGCCTGGCTCTGTGTGCTGTATCTGCCACTCATGGGCCCCACGAGGCCAGTGTGGAGCCGCTCACCTGGGGTGTGCGCCTTCGTCTCTCCCACACCCTTGTGCCCGTGTGCCTGAGGGGCTGTGCTGTTCACTCCTGACCGCATCCGACTCTTACTCCTCTCTCCCCCTGCCCGAGCCCTAAGGGAGCAGAATTCAGCTTCAAGAAACAGGAGGGAAGGGTCTCTAAAGATGACCACCGGGGAGTAACAAGGAAACATACTACCATATGTAAAATAGATGGCCAACGGGGAAATTGCTGTAAGGCTCAGGAAATTCAAACCGGGGGCTCTGTGTCAACCTAGAGGGATAGGATGGGGAGAGAGATGAGAGGGAAGTTCAAAAGAGAGGGGATATATGTATACTTATGGGTGATTCATGTTGCGTTTTGACAGAAAACAGCAAAATACTGTACAGCAATTATCTTTTAATAAAAGGTAAATGAGTTTTAAAAATAAATTTAAAAAAAGAATGGTAAACTTTAGACAGCACACAAAAAAATGACCACCCGTGATAGAAATCGTCAAACCACCTGGGGGCTGACGGCCTGTCTGCCTCGCTGTCAACCTGGCCGAGTTGCCCCAGGACGGGGCGAACCCTGGCGGCCGCGTCACCCCTCCCGCCGGCGAGCCTCACCCTCTCGTTTGTCTCCGCAGGGACCTACCAGGGCCAGTGGGTCGGCGGCATGCGCCAGGGCTACGGCGTGCGGCAGAGTGTCCCCTACGGCATGGCGGCGGTCATCCGCTCGCCCCTGAGGACCTCCATCAACTCCCTGCGCAGCGAGCACACCAACGGCGCGGCGCTCCACCCCGACGCCTCCCCCGCCGGGGCCGGCAGCCCCGCCGTGTCCCGCGGGGGCTTCGTGCTGGTGGCGCACAGCGACTCCGAGATCCTCAAGAGCAAGAAGAAGGGGCTGTTCCGGCGCTCGCTGCTGAGCGGGCTGAAGCTGCGCAAGTCGGAGTCCAAGAGCAGCCTGGCCAGCCAGCGCAGCAAGCAGAGCTCCTTCCGCAGCGAGGCCGGCATGAGCTCGGTCAGCTCCACGGCCAGCGACATCCACTCCACCATCAGCCTGGGCGAGGGCGAGGCCGAGCTGTCGGCCATCGAGGACGACATCGACGCCACCACCACCGAGACCTACGTGGGCGAGTGGAAGAGCGACAAGCGCTCAGGCTTCGGCGTGAGCCAGCGCTCGGACGGGCTCAAGTACGAGGGCGAGTGGGCGGGCAACCGGCGGCATGGCTACGGCTGCATGACCTTCCCCGACGGCACGAAGGAGGAGGGCAAGTACAAGCAGAACATCCTCGTGAGCGGCAAGCGCAAGAACCTCATCCCACTGCGCGCCAGCAAGATCCGCGAGAAGGTGGACCGGGCCGTGGAGGCGGCCGAGCGGGCGGCCACCATCGCCAAGCAGAAGGCGGAGATCGCGGCCTCCAGGTAGGAGGGTGAGGGGCGGCGTGATAGGGGGTGGGGCGTGGGGCGGTTCTGGGTCGCCGGACCTGGTCTGGTTGGTTGGGCTTCCTGGTTCGATGCCTATGTGTGTGTTTCTCAAACTATGCCCCGTGGAACCCTGGGGTTCCTCAGAGGTGGTACAAGGAGATGGTTGGTCTGAGGAGGCTCCAGGTCTTACAAGCTCCCCTCAAATGGGGCAAACCTCCCTTCCCCTCTCCTCCTTGTTTTATATGCTGGTGTTTGATGGAGAACGATGTTGGCCATTCTCTTAGTAGGATGCATAGCACAGCTGCTGGCTGAGGGGAAGGTGTGTGCCCCCACGACCGCATTCCCAGGCGGGCATGGAGTGCCCGGTGCTGCAGGGCCCGGGAGGCAGGGGGTAGCTGTCCCAGCCACCCCAGCCCAAGGCAGATTCTCCACAAGCCCTGGAGATGGCACCTAGTGAAGAGGGCTGGGCTGTGGGCGCTGGCCCAGGAGTCACTCGCACCTTGGTGCTGTCAGCCATCAGCTGTCCTCAGTGGGACACGGGCTCACTGTGTGGGTTCAGCAGCCTCCAGACCCTAAGCAGGGTCCAGAGTTGACTGTAGGCCGGCGCTGTGTTGGCTGTTGAGGTGGCTTTGTATTGGGGCAGGGGTAGGAACTTCAGAACTGGTAGAAGGGGTCCCTGGGTCCCCCCAGGAAGCACAGATGAAAGTGTGTGAGCCTGGGTCTGCCCCGCACTGCTGTGGGAGGCCATGGACACCAGGAACTGCCAGCCCCATGTTGAAGGAAGCCACCCAGTGGAAAACCAGGGCCCCGGGTGGCCACGCTCCTGGGGTCTCAGGGAACCATTCCTGACTTGAGTGTGTCGAGAGCTTCCGGCCATCTGTGTACTTTTCCGGGTCAGGGTAGGGCCCTGGGGTCAGCCCCGAGGGTCATGGGGCCTGGGACAGGAGTCTGGGGCACTGCCCGGACAGGAGGTGTCCAGGAGGACAGACACTGAGTCTTTCTGGATGATTCTGAATTCCCGGCCAGGGCAGGCCTGGGGTTATTCCAGGGAGACACCCAGCTCAGTTATGGCTCAGGCCTTCCCAACCTCATTGCTAATAAAACTTTATTTTAGCCTGTTTGGTTCTGATTTTCAGTGACCTTCCACCCATACTGGAAGAACAAAAAAAGGTGGCTGTGGTTTGTTGGCAGGATATCTGCCACTCACATCCAAGGTCTTAGAGGGGAACAAAACCCATTCCAAGAAGCCAAGGGGAAAAAGGAATTACTGCCTGAATGTCGGGGTCCAGTCCTGCTCTGTTCACCCCTGCCAGTTTCCCCAGAAGTGTTCAACGATAAATAGGAGCAGCGTTTATCACTGCTCCTCTGGTATTTCACAATCAAATGTGGTTCCCTGGTTATTTTTTCCTTTATGAATGTATAACCCTTGCTCCACATAGAAAAACTGAATGGTGGAACATGAAAGGCAGGGAGCAGCCTAAGGGCGGGTCTCATGCATCTCCCAGAGACCCCGATGGCACTGGGCACTTTTCTTTCCTTCCAATAGTTCATCTATTTTTCACCCTTTGTGTGTGTTTGTCTTGTTGACCTCAGTGGATACGAGGCACTTTACAGGACAGGGGGGCAGTGTCGTCAGAAATTTAGAGGCTTGTGAGGCAGAAGTACAAAGATTTCATGGACAGTATGCCCCGGAATTGGCTATTTTATTTTTGCTACTATTTATTTATTTGGCTGCACCGGGTCTTGGTTGTAGTAACAGGCTCTTCAATCTTTGTTGCGGCAGCAGGACCTTTAGTTGTGGTGTGCAAACGCTTAGTCGTGGCATGTGGGATCCAGTTCCCTGACCAGGGATTGAACCCGGGCCCCTTGCATTGGAAATGTGGCGTCTTAGCCTCTGGACCACCAGGGAAGTTCTGATTTTATTTGAAAGTCTGTCACTCAGGTGAACCTCTTGGGACTGGGGACATGGAATGCAGGGCAGTTTTCTGACACACCCCCAGAACCTGGGGGGTGCTGGTCTCTAAGAAGGAGTACATGGAGGTGGTGATGTGGGCGGAGCTCAGAGCCAGCTCCCCGAGGACCCCTACCTGGGCCCCCATGCAGCTGCCTGCCTGCTGCAAAGGCCTGAGGGTGGCTCCGTGAATTGCGTGCTGGCTCGCTGAACGTCCAGCCTGGCCCACCACTGCTGAACAGCCTGGGGAGGGCACTCACCCTCTCTGGGCCGGGTCCTTGTGGACAGATGGTATGGAGTAGCATGCAGTGCCCTCAGCAAGTTTGGGGCCTGGCTACCCTCTCAGGTGACCCCTGAACCAGGTCGGCCCCTCACCTCACACCCCGGCCTTGCGGGGAGGTGGGTGTGAATGCACACCCTGATGTGGTCTCAGCCTGGCGGCCTCATAGTGCCCTGGGCCACCATCAGAGGTAGGAGGGGACAATGTCCTCGGTCCCCAGACACAGTGAGGACGAGCCTCCATTCCAGGCTGCGGCAGGAGCTGCACTTGCCTGCGTTTTCTCAATGGGCTTAGATTTTAAAAAAAGAGAAGCCAGAGGCTGCCGTCCTGGAGAGCGAAGCCAGTGGACGCCCTGGAGTCCCGAGGCCCGCGCTCCACCGGAGCGTGAAAGCAGCTGCAACAGCCACGTGGAGCCGCGGAGTGGCTGGCCCCAGGCGGGCTGTGGTCACTGTCACAGCCAGGAGCCGGCCTGGCGTCAGCGAGCCGCGTCCTCGGGCCTAGGAGGGCGCAGTCGCTGAGCCGAGCCAGCCAGAAACGGTTCAGTGTGTGTGTGTTCTCTCTCCCAGTGTGGGGACCTCCCGGAGGGCGGCTGCCATGAGGACGGGCACGGGCCTTCCTGGGAAGGGGGATGGCACGGAGCTTGGGGTCCCAGACAGGGTCCTGTTTCCTCTGTTTCAGGTTGAACAGCACCCACCCTGGCTTCTAGGGCCAGGGCTGGGCCAGGTGGCTGAGATGGGAAGCTGGGGTTCCTCCTGAGCGCCGGGTCTGCAGGCTGGTCCCCATCATCGCTGCCCGTCGGGCAGGCTGGCATCACCAGGGACACACAGGCAACCCTCCCAGAGATGCCAAGCTCCTCAACAGGGGTGCCACCTGGGCTCCAGAGCCCTGCCCCAGCCCCCTCAGGACGTGTGTAAAATGCAGATGCCTCAGCAGATCCTGGTGGGGCTTGAGAACCTGTATTCTTGGGGAGCCCCTGGGATGCTGGTGCTGGCTGGGCCCTCAGGGCAGGGAGCAGATATGCCTGCGGCCAAGGTAGGAGGTGGAGGAGCTTCCTGCCCAGTCAGGTAACGTGGAGCCCGGGCTGAGGGAAAGGTGTACCAGGCTGGTCGGTCTGCAGAGATAGGCGGGCTCAGAGGCCCCGCTGGCCTACCCTGGGGACTTCTCAGCAGTGTCTCGTCTGCACAGAAGCTGGTTCTGAATGAATGAATGAAGCTAGTTCTGAATGAATGAATGAAGATGCTCAGCCCTGCCCCTTCTCATCGTCAGGGGCCTGGCCTCCTCCTTCTGTTCTGAGACCTGGAGGCAAGGCCGTGGCCACCGTGGAGCTGGGTCAGGTTCCCCAGAAGCCACAGCCACATCGTTCATCCCGGGAGGATCGCGGGTCCCTTCTTGCTCCTGGGTGCCCGCAGACTCTCCAGGGCGAGAGGCAGACCCACCGCGGACCAGCAGGGCAGCGTCCTCAGCAAAGCTCACAGGATGGAACTGCACATTCCCGTGGGTTTGGTCTGTCTCTGGCCCGACCTCCTGTAGACGTGGTCAGTCCTGATCCAGGTGCGCTGTGGGGCCTGGTGGGTCAGCTGGCCCCACAGGGGGAGGAGAGGTAAATTTCCCCCAAGGTCCTGGATGGTAGGGGTTACACCAGAGCCTGAGTCTGGTGAATGTGACAGCTCGCTGTCCTCGCCCTGAGACCCTGCGGGGACCAGAGATGGGGGTGCTGGGTGGTGGAACAGTCGCTCCTGTCCCCGCTGCCTCCTCTTGGCCAGGCTGCCCTCTGGCGCTAAACCCGCAGCCTGGAGCGTGGAGCCAGCTCTGCTTCCTGGGAGTGACCGCTGTGCTGGGGGTGAGAGGAGAGGAGGTGTGGGCAGGGCGGCCTCGCGGCTCCAGGCTGCGGGGTCCCCGCGGGGCAGGGGTGTGGGGGCAGGAGGTGCGCCAAGGCTGCTGGTGGTCGTGGTGGTCGGCAGGGCTGTGGCCACAGGCCTGCGTGCTGCCCATCAGCTGATACCTCTGTCTCCTGATGCTTCGTGGGCAGGTGGAGCTAGGGGGGACCTTGACCTGACGTTCAGGTGGAAGATGACAGGTTCCTGGCGGGGGGCAGCCATTCCTCCTTCCTGCACCCATGGGGGGCTGCACACCGCATCCTCGCGCCAGGCCAGCCGGCCCTTCTGAAGGACGGGGGTGGTCCCCGCCGGCGAGGTGGGAAAGCGGGCTCCGAGGGCAGCCTGGCTGAGAGTCAGGCCCCCTGTGCTGGCAGGGCGAAGCCAGTCTCAGAGCCAGGCAGTGGCCCAGGCAGGACTAGAACTCACATCTCGGCGCTGCCTGCTGCCCTGTGCCTGCTCTCAGCCCCTTCAGACCTGGACCCAGACTGGGGGCTCTGTGAATAGAGGGGTGCTGGCTGCCTTCCGTGGCGTGCTCTTGAAATCCGGCCCTGCCCCTGGACAGGAGGGCTCCGTGCATGAAACCTCGGTGAGGTCTGCTCAGGGAGGCGTCTCCGTCCGCAGTCGCCTTTTTATGTCGGTCCTGGGCTGGCGTCTGTCTGGGCCGCGGGGAGACCTGTTTGCTTGAAGCTTTTTGCCGCGGCCTCTCTCTCCCTCTGTGCTGCCGTGCGGGCTTCGCGCTCGTTGCCGCGAGCAGGGCTGCTCCCTAGCTGCTGCAGGCCTCTCACGGCGGTGGCTTCGCCTGTTGCAGGGCACAGGCTCCAGGGCGTACGGGCTTCACCAGTGGCTCCCGGGCTCTAGATCGCAGGCTCCGTGGTTGTGGCTCACAGGCTTAGCTGCTCCGCGACATGTGTGATCTTCCTGGACCAGGGATGGAACCCTGTCTCCTGCTTCCGCAGGCAGATTCTTTACCTCTGAGCCACCGGGGAAGCCCTGCTGTGCCTTCTCTGCTCCTGTACGTTAGGCGTCTTCAGCAGGTCACCCCCAGAGCCCTGGGGGCAGGGGGGCAGTGCCTGAGCCCCATGTGGGCCAAGACAGGGAAGGCGCATTATCTGCAGGGAGTACTGCCTGGGGCTGTCTCACTGGGGCATCTTTCCATCTTAAAGAAAACGAAATATTTAAGGACCTGAAATCAGGGTGGGAGTTGTGGTTTATCATGGGTTTAAAATACGTTCCTATCATTCCTTGTTAAAATGTAATACCTCCCTGTAAAAATACTAAAGCAATAAGGGAGATGGGTTCCCAGGTGGCGCTAGTGGTAAAGAATCTGCCTGCCAGTTCAGTCCCAGGGTCGGGAAGATCCCCTGGAGAAGGAAATGGCAACCCACTCCAGTGTTCTTGCTGGGAGAATCCCATGGACAGAGGAACCTGGCAGGCTACAGTCCCTGGGGTTGTAAAGAGCTGGACACACTGAGTAATGGAGCGCTCACACAATAAGGCAGACAATATCAAGTAGGCATGTCCCACCGCGGGCTGTCCGTCTCCTTAGAGGAAGTCAGTTTTTTCAACATGCGCGCAATATCACACCTACAGGATTCTGGGTCACGGCGAAGGAGTCGTACTGTCGACTTGTTCTGCAGCCTGGTTCCCTTTTCCCCTCGCTTATGTCCAAGACCTCCTTCCGTGTCGGGTTTTTGCCCTGGTGTCTGCGTCATATTCTATGTTACGGGTGCACCACCACTGTCCAGCTGTTAGGTGTGTGCTAGGTCGCTTCAGTCGTGTCTGACTCTTTGCAACCCCAGGGACTGTAGCCCACCAGGCTCCTCTGTCCATGGGAATCTCCAGGCAAGAATACTGGAGTGGGTTGCCACGCCCTTCCCCAGGGGATCTTCTCGACCCAGGGATTGACCCCTCATCTCTATTGTCTCCTGCACTGCAGGCAGTCCTTTACCATTAGTGCCGCCTGGGAAGCCTGGCCCAAGTCTGCACCCCATCCTGCAGTCTTACAAGGCAGCTAAGACTGTGCTTGTTTGCCTGGCTCCGCTGCTGACACAGATCTTTCCCACCACGACCCCCTAGAGCAAGTGTGCGTGGCTGAGGGACGTGTGCAAGGTGCTGCCTCATTCCTGGCGCCAGGCTCCATCACCTTACCTTGGCTGGGAGGGAGGGCTGCAGGAGGAGGCGGTGGGGCGGCCTTGTGTGACTGCTCTGTCGCTGAGGGGTTTCTCCCTGCAGTCAACCAGTAACAGCCCCCTGTCCCCCACCAAGAAGTCTACATCCTGATAATCCCTGGAACCTACGGATGTGTGACCTTCCTAGGGAAAAGGGACTTGGCGGATGTGATCACATTCGGCGCTGCTCAGGATTGCCTGGGTAGGGGCCCAGTGTCATCACGAGCGTCCTTGTTGGAGGGAGGCGAGAGGGCAGAGTAAGTGATGTTGCAAGTGGAAGTCAGGATGACGTGGCCACAAGCCAGGGGGTGCTGGTGCCTCCAGACGCTAAAGAGGCGAGGAGATGGATCTCCCTGGAGCCTCCATCGGGAACCAGCCCCAGTTCAGCCTGTAAGACAGATTCGTTCTGGACGTCTGACCTCCAGAACCGTAGGATAATAAACGTGTGCTGTTCTGGGCTGCTGCAGCTCCGTAGGAAGCCCATGTGCCCCCAGCTCTGGCACCGGGTGGGCTGTGTCACCTGGTGTCCCCCTTCTAGAGGGGGCAGGCCCGGCCCCTTCCCGCCCCCGGCAGGAGACCTGCTCTGCAGCCGTGCTTCCAGGCCCTGCGGAGATGGACTCTCAGTGAGGAGTACGTGTGGCTTCCTGCCTCCGGGGGAGGGCCGGCCACACGCCAGGAGATGTCTTCTGGTGGGCGACAGCCATCTGTTCTGGCTCTGGCCTCCCAACATTAAAAAAAAAAGAAGAAGGGGCGGAAGAGGCCGGGGAATGGGGTGCCAGGTCCTGAAAATGCCTGGGTCAGGGGCCAGCCCGAGCGCCCCTGGGGGTGCGAGGCCACGGAGCCCCCAGACCTGGCTTCTCCCCAGAGACCCAGGAGCACTTGGCCCTAGGCCTGCATGTCGCGTCTGTGAGCCGCTTCCTGGGGCTGGAGGGTGTCGGCTTGGGGTGCCAGGCTGTGCCCACACCTCTGTCACCTCCGGTCCTCGCGTGTGGGGTCGGGGATTCAGGCTGTCAGATGGGATTAGGATCGCTGCCCGCTTTGCTCTGGGCCACTTGTCAGACAGACGCGCGGAGCTCTGACTCACCCACGGGCAGCTTTCCCACCTGGCATCAGAAGGCGCCTGGGGTGACCTGGGCCCTGTGCTGGCCGTGTCCAGGAGATCCCTGGCCCGGGGTTCTGGGCTGGGGGGCTGTTGAACTCGCCCCTTCACAGAGAAGCTGTGGCCTTTTCCACAGCCCTGGAAGACGGGCCTCCCATGTGGCATTCGTGAGCTGTCCCCAGACTTGGTGGCGCAGGGATTTTTCATCCTAATCTAAACCCAAGCCCTTCTGTTACCACCCGAGCCTATTTCTTTCCTGTCGTTGAGGGAAATAGGAAAGTGATCTGCTGTCAGTAGGTCTGCGGCCTCAGGCAAGGGACATAAACTCCCTGGGTCTCCAATTTCTACCCTGTGAAATGGGTTGAAGAGGTGATGTGCCCAGTAGGGTCGTTGTGGAGAGTGACATGTCACCGGGAAAGACGGGACACCAGCTGTCTTCCCCGTGACATGTTAGAGCAGGCAAGAGGGATGAGGGGGTGTAGGGGAGACTCCCCTGCCCTTGACCCCTTTACCCCTGGGCAGCCACGGAGCCTCAGTCTCCTCACCCGAGTGCCTGCCTCCCTAGATGTAGAAACGACCATATCCACACTCGTCAGATCCGAGTTTAATTTGAGTTTAAACTGAGGAGTTTCATCAAATCGAAGTTCGCTTCAGTGCAGCCTGGAACAGGCAGGCATGTGTGTAGGTTACCTGTTTGTTCGCCACCCCCATGCCCTTGGCCCTGTGACTGTGGACCTCCCCCTGGAGGCTCGGCCACGGGCTTTGCCTGGTCCGCGGGACCGGCCTGCAGCGATGGAGGGTCCCGTCCCGGCTGAGGCCCTGGGAGGCTCGCTGTGTTTCTGCTCACTCTCCTTGTACTTCTGCCGTTGCCGTGACAACACGCCCTGGGAGCCCCCGTCCCTGGGGGTGGGGGAGAGGGACACTTGGGGACACCTGGATGCATAAGCAAGAATAATGCTTATTTTAAATCACCTCCTTTTGGGGATGGGGGATTGTTGAAAAGTGTTGTTTGGCAGTGCTGACTGCTACAGCCCTCATGGGTGGTCTTGGATAAAAGGATCACGCTAGACCATTAGTCCTCTGGGGGAACATTCCTGATCCTTTGTGTGAGTGTCCTCGGGCTGCCATATCAAAGTGCCACAGATGGGGTGGGCTTAAACAACGGGAATGTTCTCTCACAGTCCCGGAGCCAGAAGTCCAACATCAGGCTGTGGGCAGCATCACCATCCCTCTGGATTCTCTGGGGGGTCGGGGGGGAGGGCGGTCCTTCCTGTCTCTTCCAGCTCCTGCGTGTCCAGGCATCCTTGTGGGGTGGCCACATCCCTCCAACTTCTGCCAGTGTCTGTCCTTCCTTCTTATAAGGACATGTCATTGGATTTAGGGCTGCCACCATCCGGTGTCACCTTATTACATATGCAAAGACCCTGTTCCAAAGAAGGCCCCACTCTGAGGTTCCCAGTGGATGTGAACTTGGGGTCTGCACTCTGCACGGCTGCCCCACGGCCACGGCTCCTGCGGATATGAATGCCTTCTTCCACTGCCTCACTTCAACGCCTGTGATCACAGCTCCTGCCTCGAAGTCAGGCTGGCCTCCGGAGGGCTTGGAACAAAACTTACTACTCTCCTGGGGAGCTCCCTGCTTCCCTACAAAGTGTCTTTGGGTCTCAGGGTCTTATGTGCTCTGGGTCTTCGTGTCCCAAGCTCTGAGGGGCCACTTTAGCTTTCCTGTGCTTTTTCTAACCTTGAATGTCTTCCATGAGAAGCTGCCTTATCCTCATCTAAGGGGTGTGTGTTTGAGGGGTGTGGCTTGCAGATGGCTTGGGGAGATCGAAGGGGTTTCCTCGGTCACTGCTTGCTGACCACCCTGTTCTCACAATGCCCGGCCTCTGCTCCAATATGAGCTTCAGGCTTTGTCTGCCAACAGCACCCCCACCTACCGCCGCTGCCACCCCAGACTCTGCCCCGGGCTCCCCTCTGCCTCTTGAAAGATCCACTTATGGGCTCTGCCAGGGCGGAGGGGTCATCTCCCTGTCTGGTATCCAGAGGAGTCATAAACCATGTGAGCACTGAAGTTACAGATTTGGAAATTCCCTGGTGGTCCAGTGGTTAAGACCTCATGCTTCCACTGCAAGGAGACCCAGGTTTGACCCCTGCTTGGGGAACTAAGATCCCACATGCTGCATGACACAGGCCAAAAAAGTTGTGGATTCAGCCTTAACAGCGACAAGGCAGGAAGGAGAAACAGAAGCTGGGAATAACAGAACATCCAGCATGTAAGCACCTCTGAACTTGCTGGTGTCTGCTGTTTAAAGACCTGTATGTTCTGCGCAGTAGAGCTGCTCAGTGTATACACTTAGGGGGATCTTGAAGAGTCACTGTGACCACTTGAAGTTTTCTCTAAACCTAAAGTCTATGTAGAATGTGACTTGGCTCCATTAATCAGGACTCTGTTGCAAGCAGTAGCAGCATCATTCAAAGCAGCTCAAGCAGAGAGGCACTGTGTTGGCTCCCAGTCGCTGGGTTGGCTTCAGGCACAGCTGGATCCAGGGATTCAGATAATGTCAGGGCTCTGTCATTCCCTCCCTTTCTTGGTTCTGCTTTCCTCTGCGTGGTAATTCCACTCTCCAGCAGGTTCTCTGCATGCGGTGGGAAAGGCCACCAGGTCTGCGTTCACATACTCCTTAGAGTTCTCGGTCCTGGTGGGAAGGCGAGATGGTTTTCTCCCGGGGCCCGTATACTGATGGTCTGGAAAGGCTCAGCTTGGCTCTGCAGGAGTCGCCCGCCTGCTAATTGCCCTTGACGATGGAGTTTGCTGATTGGCCAGGCTGGGTCATGTGCCCACCTGAGATGTGAGGGGTGTGGTCGAGAACGGACATCCTGACACCCCATCAGGAGTGCAGTGGAGGAGGGAAGGCCCTTGATGGGGGGCACTGGGCAAGCAAACCTCTGTCCAGCTCCAGAAGGGAACACTCTCAGGTCATGTTCTCCCGTCCATGTGGAAGGTTAGTGGTGCCTCATGAAGACACTTTCACATACCATCAAGTCACTCTTTAAAGTACACGACTCAGTGGTCTCTGGAGTGTTCCGAGTGGCGCAGCTGTTCTTGCTGCTTTCATGACATTTCCACCACCCCAAAAGAAACCTGTACCCCTGGGCAGCCTCCCCCAGCCCCTGGCAGCCGCAGATCTGAACTCTTTCTGTTTGCCTGTCCAGGACTCTCCGTGTAAGTGGGGTCGCGCAATACGCGGTGTGGCTTGTCTGGCTTCTCCATTCGGTGAGTGTGGTCGTGCCCTCGGCGTTCACCCCCGCTGCAGCCAGTGTCGGAGCTTCATCCCTCTCCACCGAGCGACAGCCCGCCGTGCGCGTTGTCTCGCGTTGTCGATCCCTCCCCAGCGGAGGAGCAGCTGGGTGGTCTCTGCTTCTGTCTGGTACGGATAGTGCCACTGTGAACGTTCGTGCAGGAATCTTCGGGTGGTGTCCAGTTCTCTCGGGCGGGCACCTGGGAGAGGAATTGCTGGGCCGAATGGCGATTCCGGGCTTAACGGTCAGAGGTGCTGCCTGCTGTTTCCCCCGGTCTGCCCCTTTGACTTCCCCGTCAGCACTGGATCCTGTGTCTTGGCATCCTCCCTGACTGCGTCTCTGATTCTAGCCGCCCCTGTGGGTGTGGAGTGGGCTGCCTTGCATGGTAGTATTTTTTAATATTTATTTACTTTATTTGATCTGCCAGACCTTAGTTGTGCCATGCAGGATCTTCAGTTGCAGCATGTGGGATCTAGTTTCCTGATCAGGGATCGAACCCCGGCCCCTTGCAATTGGGAGCAGGGAGTCTTAGCCACCAGACCACCGGGGAAGTCCCTCCTTGTGGTTTCAATTGACATTTCGAGCATCTGCTTGTTGGCCATCTGGGCACTTCTTGGGAGATCTGTCGGCAGCCTGGGTGTTAGTGACTGTTCGTGTCTCTCCCCTGTGGGCCCTGTGTGTTGGTGGGAGGCACCCGGCCCGGGGGGCAGAGCTTCCCCAGGCTCTAGGGTGGGCCTCCGCGGGGTGGTGCCCGCGCGAGCTCTAGGCTGGGTTTGGCAGGCACCAAGGGAGGGACCTCTTCCCCAGCAGGGCTGTGCAGGCTGACTCAGAGCCCTCAGCCTCAGTGCTGTCCTGGGGGAGCAGTAGGGCCCTGCTGGGGACAGAACTGACTCGCCTCTAGCTGTCGCCAGGGAGACCCGGTCCCTCCAGCCTCAAGGCCCGGTGAGCTCATCTTCTGGAGGGGCTACTGAAGAGCCCTGCCCGGCTGGGGTCCCTCAGGGAAGAGACTGAAGCTGCCCAGGACCTGGCCGCTCCCCGAGCCTCAGCTGCCACTGGGCTTCCAGGACCTTGCCGCGTCGGGAATGCTGGCGCTGCTGGTCGGCCTCCCATCCCACCTTGCCTTCCCTGGCTTCCCTCCCCTGAGCTCCCAGCCCTGCCCCGGGCTTCCGGGCGTTGGGGAGGGGCAGTGTAGGCAGTAGAGTTCCAGCCGTGAGCCTCCGGTCTCAGTGCTACCACCCACCGGTGGGGGGCTGGTGAGAGACCGCGTACATCTCTGCAGTGGACAGACGGGTGCATCTGCAGCCATAGGGTCAGTCTGCCGTTCTCTGAGCCAGTGCTTCCAGGCCTCAGGATAAAGTCCAGATCCCCAGCTGGACGGCTGCCCTTGTGTTCTGGTCCTCTGTCCCACACGCCCGCCCCACACCCTCTGGGCAGCCTCTTCTTTGCACACCCTGTGCTCTGAATGCCTCAGCTCCACCAGCCAACTCCTGTGCACCCCTCAAGACCCAGTTCAGACAGACCTTTCCGAACTTATCCCTGATTGAGGCAGGAATCAGCTGCTCCCTTTCTGTGATCCCAAAGCACTTTCTCTTCCCCTCTGTGTTGGCGTCTGTCTGGCAGTGCAGGAGTTTTTGTCTGTTTGTTGGGTTGTGAATTCCCTGATGTTAGGACTGTTTCCTTCTCAGCACCGAGTAGGTACAGGAGTGCGCAAGGGAAGGAGGGGGCCTCTGTAATAAAGAGAAGCATGTCTGAGTAGTAGGGGTTGGGGGCTGTAGGGTCAGGCCAGCCGTGGTGGGCTGACCTCGCGTGAGCCTTCCCTGAACCTTGGTTCCCTGTCAGTATGTCAGGCGTGATGACAGACCCACTCTTGGGGGCAGTTGGGGGGGACCGGGAGGACACTGGTAGAATGCTCAGCATGTCCCTGCCTCCAGGAAGCCCTCAGGAATTATATTTCCACCTTGGGATCTTCAGGGCAGTGGGAACTCACAAGAGGCTACCTAAACACTAACTCAGGAATCAGAAGGATTCTCCTGCCAGACTCGGGTCCTCTCACCGCCCACAGGCACTGTTCTTCAGGTTCCAGTCACCAGTCCACCGTCTTCTTGTGGAAGGGTGATCGCGCACATGCACTGGTCACCTGGCCCCTCCCAGCAAGGACTCAAAATAAATCCCTGCCCTGGTTTGGCTCCAGGAAAACATTGTCACTGCAGACAAGCTGCTGTTTGTTGCCAAGCACCCAAAGGGCGTGGCTATGCGGGCTCCCGTGGTCCACCGTGGACAAGGGCTGTGTGCCACCATGTCCCTCGGGGGTCAAGGGGTGGCACTCGGGCTAGAAAGGGCTGTGGCTCATGTCTCCAGCCTCGTCATAGCCCTGGTCTTCCTGCTTCAAAGTCTTGCTGGTATGTATTCGGCAAGAGGTGGGGACCTCCATCAACAACAGCCCCGCCCGCCAACCCCCGTGAGCACAGAATCCTGCACACGAGGTACAGAGCTGGCCTCAGGCCAGTGGCCACCTTGGCAATGTTGCCTCTCCTTGCTGAGCTGGTTTCTCTGTCTGTAGGACAGGATCATTTTCTGTTTTGGTTTCGATTTTCATTTCCTCTTTCTCCTCGATAATTATGACTATTCCCAGGAGTGGCAGTCAGAATACTTACTGCCCATCAGCACAGCATCAGCTGGCGTCCCTACCAGTATGTGGAGAAGCGAGCACCTGTCTCCATCCGTGCCCCTGCCCGGCCCGCCTCCTGGGGAGTCGGGGTTGAATGAGGCGGGAGGCAAGTGCCCACAGCACAGGGCCCGAGCACGCCTGGAGTCTCGGCTGCTCCACTGCCGTCACAGCACCGCACGGGTTACCTTTCGCCACTGCCCAGCCACCCTCTGCAAGCTGACCTGAGTGGGGCCGCCAAAGGCGGGGCCATGACAGTGGGGCTTGGATGAGTAGGTCTCTCCAGGGTTGCCAGCAACCCCCAGAGTTAACGCGTCAGTGCCCGGACCGTGAACTGGCCTCCCCAAGCTGGTCAGACGAGCGGGATGCCACTGGTCGCACTGGGGCCTCTGTGTCCCGTCTTCACTGGCCCTCAGGGCAGCACAGGAGCCTGAGGAAACAGCACCTTCCTCACCCTAACCCACTCCTGGCATCCTTGTCCTGCTCTTTCCCTGGTGTCTTAGACGTGTGACAAAATCTCACAGACACAGGCCTTACACGAGACGTGGTCTCCCCCAGGTCCGGAGTCTGCAGAGTCTGAGGTCAGGGTGCCCGTGGGGCCGGCTCTGGCTGCTCTCCCTGGGGGCGGGCACCATCTCTGTGTCCTCGCGTGGCATGTCCTCTGTGTGTGCGGAGAGCTCTCTTCCCCTTCTAATAAGGACACCAGTCCTGCTGAATGGGGACCCCAGCTTTATGACCTCATTTATCCATAAGGACCTCCTGTAAGTGCTGTCACCGAATACAGTCACATTGCAGTGGTAGGGCTTCACATAAAAATCTCAGGGGGCACAAAACTCAGTCCACAGCACCTAGTGTGTTAGGAAGGAGGCAGATTGACAAGACCTACAATAACGTCGATTTTAAGGTCTGATACGGGCTGTAATGTGGATGAACCCCGGGGATGTGGTGCTGAGTGACAGAAGCCAGACACAGAAGGACAAGTCCTGTCTGACTCCATCAACTGAAATACCTGGAAGAGGAGAAAGGAGAGCAGAGGTTCCCAGGGCTGTGCCGGCCAGGGCAGAGAGTCCCGCGTACTGGTACGGGGATTCTGTTTGGGGCACTGGAAATGGGTTTGGAATAGATCGTGCTGATGGTCACACGACACTGTGGATGTCACCCCTGCTGCTGAACTGCACGCTCCAGAAGGGTTAACTCCATATAGTTTGCCACAGTAAGAAGCTCATAGCGGTGCAAAGGAGGTGCTTATGTCTTGCATGGAACATCCACTCTGTCCCCTCCAAGGTGCACAGGACACTGAGCTCACATCCCATTGGCCAGAACAGAGTCACATGGCCACCCAGCTTCAAGGGAGGCTGGGTAATGTAGTCCTTATTCTGGGCAGCTACGCTCTGCTATGCAGGAGTGGGGCCAGTGGTTCCTGGGTGGGCAGCAGCCGTTCCAGCCACACCTGGTCACAGGGTGGTCATTCTTGAGGACCTAGCGTCCACTCTTCTGTGGAGCCTTCCCTGAGCCCCAGGATTCAGGCCTTGCGGTGGGCCCTGTGTTGCCCACATTAGGAAGGTGGGACCTGGCTTCCTCCACCCCACCTGCCCCAGACTCTTGCTCTTTGGGTGCAGGGCACTGCCTGTTTATTGACTGGCATCTCCAGGGCCAGGTGAGAACCTGGCACTGAGGAGATACTCAGCAAATACTTCATGAATGAGCAAGAGTGGGTGAAAGTGCCCTCCTGGGGGTCACAGCTATTCAACAGCAGGGCCGTGATTTGATCCCCAAACGTGACATCTAGGTGGAGAGTTCTCTGCTGTTTGCCTTTTTCCCAAAAGCACTGGGACAGGAGTTCCATCTGTGTCTCGCTCTGCCCCTGTCTCTCCACCGTGGGTTCTGACACAGACCCTGGGCACAGGGAGGACAGTGAGAAGGGGGACTTGCCCTTGACCCCAAACGTGGGCACTGGTGGCAGGGAGGTGGGGTGCTGCAGGGCTGTGCTCCCCGTTTCCCGCTGTGGGGAAGCTGGACAAGCTGCTGGGCGGCTGCTGGCAGAGTCTGTGGGAGTCTGAACCCAAGCCTGGTGGGCGGGCGGCTGGGAGCCCAGCTGGCTGCCAGCCTGGAGTGCGGCGTCTGCCCCGCCACAGCCCGGCTCCTGCCCTTTCCGTCTGAACGTGCCCTTGTTAGCTGTCTGCCCAGCAGGAGACTTGACAGGCCCAGTAATTGCGTGAAGTAGCTGAACAAGGGCGCGATCACAGGCAGGGTGCCACCGTGGCTGTGACCTCGGTCATCACTGGCTCTGGCGGAGGCATCTGGCCAGCCAGGGGGCCCAGCCAAGGCCTGAGATGGCCTGCCCTGTGTCTGGGGCCTGGCGCTGGGCTGCATGAGTTGTGAGGCCCTGGGGTGAGCACCACCCCCAACCTTGTCTGATGGGCAGAAGCCACCTTGGGCTCTGGGTTGAGAAGGATTCTGAGGCCAAGTCTGGGCTCAGTGGAAGGGCCTTGTCAGTGATCCAGTCGTGGGTTTGGGCAGCGGGTGGGAGGAACACCAGGAGGGGCTGTGGGAGCAGACCGGGGCTTCCACTTGTGGACGTGAACCTCTCCAGAGTGAGCTGCTCACCCTCTCTGGCCCTTGGTGCCTGTAGCGTTTTGTTTTTTTTTTTTTAATGTAAAAAATTTTTGTAAAACATACATAGGTCACTTAGTCGTGTCCGACTCTCTGTGAGCCCATGGACTGTAGTCCGCCAGGCTGCTCTGTCCATGGGCTTTCCCAGGCAAGAACACTGGAGTGGGCTGCCATTTCCTGCTCCAGGGCATCTTCCCGGCCCAGGGATTGCACCCGCGCCTCTTGCGTCTCCTGCACTGGCAGATTCTTGACCACTAGCACCACCATTATGCATGGGCTTCCCGGTAGTGACAGTGGTAAAGAAGCCACCTGCCAGTGCAGGAGACGCAAGAGACAAGAGTTGGATCCCCAGTCCTTCCCAGCCCCTTCCCAGCCCCTCTCCAGCCCCAGCCCCCTCCCCAGCTCCCAGCCACAGCCCTTCTGCTCTCTCTGTGAGCCTGGTGGTTCTCGGAACCTCACGAAAGTGGGGTTGTACAGTGTCTTGCATGCAGCTTATTTTACTGAGCCTAAGGTCAAGGTACATCCGCGTGGTGATGTGTGTCAGAGTCCTCCTTTCTGAGGCTGAATGATACTCCGCTGTGTGTATCCATGAGTCTACTGATGGACGTGTGGGTCACTTCCACGTTTTGGCTGTTGTGAATAATCCTGGAGTGAATATGGGTATGCAGATATCCTTTTGAGACCCTGTTTTCAGTTCTTTTGGGTCTATACCCACAAGGGGCAGGTGCCGACAGGCATTGTCTTCAGTGGGAGGTAAGGGGCTCACTGCGAGTGGTCAGACTAGACCCTTCTTCACCAGGGTGTGCTCAGGGAACCCTTCCCTGGACCTTAGGCCTGCCTGGAACCTCCTGTCTCACCTCAGGGGCTGGCCCAAGAAGCCAAGTCGGGGCTGGCCCAAGAAGCCAAGTCGGGGCTGGCCCAAGAAGCCAGTTCAGGGCTGGCAAGGGCTGTGGTCTCTCCCACCTGCTGGCCGGGGTAGAGACCCCTTCCTCCCTGGGCCTGGAGCTTGGGCCTTGCTGTGAGGTTGTGTCCATGATAATGACTGTAGGCTGATCCCTGGCCACTGTGGGAACGGTCTCCTGTGAGCCCTGACACTAAGCACTCACCACGCCTTCCCCTGTGGCTCCAAGCTGGGGGCAGAGGGGACGGGACACAGGCTGGTCCACTCACCAGCCTCTGAAACTGTCCCCTACTGCACCTGCCTGCCCGAGTCCAGTTTCCTCCGCGTCCCGCCCAGCCCAGCTCACCCCGGCTACCACATCCACACTCCTCCATTTCCTGAGGCTGTTCAGACAAAGCACTTTGTCTTTTGTCCAGAATGTTCCATCCCCAGTTGGCAGGTGGGTCATCGTGGCTCCATCCTCGGCTTTGAGGTTAGATCTAACGGTCGGCCCTGACCCCAGGCAGCCCGTGAACCACTACCCCCACACCTGCATGGAGAACCCGATCCTGTTCCTGGGTGGTGACAGCTGGGCTCCTGAGCCAGGCACCTTCATCTCAGGGCCTCGGAACTAGAGTGGTGTGAGTCCTTGGCCTGCAAAGTTCCCCTCCATCAGTGTCAACACGCTTTTCTGTAAAGGATGAGACAGTAAATATTTTAGGTTTTGGTGGCCCTGAGCTCCCTGTCATAGAATCATCTCTTTTTTTTAATTCCTTAAAAAATATATTTATTTTTATCTCGTTTACTTGGCTGCGCTGGGTTTGGGTTGTGGAATCTAGTTTCCTGACCAGGGATCGAACCCGGGCTTCCTCCACTGGGAGCTTGGAGTGTTAGCACTGGACCTCCATTTGTTGTTGTTCGATCGCTCAGTCCTGTCTGACTCTTTTCGACCCCCTGCAGTGCGCCAGGCTTCCCTGTCTTTCACCATTTTCCAGAGTTTGTTCAAACTCATGTCCATTTAGGCAGTGATGCCATCCAACCGTCTCATCCTCTGTCGTCCCCTTCTCCTCCCGCCTTCAATCTTTCCCAGCATCAGGGTCTTTTCTAATGAGTCAGCTCTTCGCATCAGGTGGCCAAAGTATTGGAGATTCAGCTTCAGCATCAGTCCTTCCAATGAATATTCAGGACTGATTTCCTTTAGGATGGACTGGTTGGATCTTCATGCTGTCCAAGGGACCCTCAAGAGTCTTCTCCAACAGCACAGTTCAAAAACATCAATTTTTTGGTGCTCAGCCTTCTTTATGGTCCAACTCTCACATCCATACGTGACCACAGGAAAAGCCACAGCCTTGACTGTATGGACCTTTGCCGACAGCGTAACATCTCTGCCTGTTAATATGCTGTCACAGGTTGGTCATAGCTTTTCTTCCACGGAGCAAGCGAGAAAGTCATTTTTCCTAAAATCATTGAAAACGCAAAACCCACTCTCAGCTCCAGGCATCAGCTGGACTTGGCTGGTGGGCTGTGAGTGGCAGTGCTCTGCCCTGAGAGGGGCCCCTGACTCTGTCTACAAGTGTCACACTACCCTCTGCCTCCATGGGTACTGGCCCACGAGTGGAGTGTTCAGGCCCTGTCCACCCTGCTTTGGGTGTTTCTTTTCTTTGGCTGTGCATTGGTGAGCGGAGCCCACTGGCCCCCCATTTCCTCCAATGTTTGTTCCTTGTCCTCCCTCTGACTGCTCCAGGTCATCTGCCTGCAGTGGCACTTCTTCCAGGAAGTCCTCCTGGTCTCCACCCAGACTCCCCACATTTGCTGCCTGAACTCATGAGAGCTGGGCCTTGGCCGGGGCTGACCTGGCACTTGGGGGCAGCCTTACTCCAGCACCATATTGCATTCTCTGATGTGGATACCAGGATTTGGGGGCCCATCGAGCCCCACCCCTTCTACAGGTGTTTGGAGGTGAGGTACCTACTCACACCCTTTCTGGTCCATCTCAAATCCGGGCCCCGCTGGTGGGACTTGGGTGGGGAGCTGGTGAGCACAGCTGAGCCTTCATCCCACTTCATTTCATAAAGGAGGTGATAACGTCTCCCTGTCTGTTGTTTGAGGGTCAGGGGGTTTCATTTCATGAAGAGTGGCCTGTCAGGCTGGCCCTGCCCAGTATCCAGGGAGTCGGAAGACCCGATGGAGGCAGCAAGGTCTTGTCCTTCCCTTCCCGGCGGTGACTGGGGCTCATTCTCTAAAGAGATCTTTCATGGCCAGTGCTGAGCCCCTTGTGCACTCAAATTACCGCCTAAAGAGCTGGACGCCAGTGCCACCTCCTCCCCTTCCTCCCCTGGGACCAGGCCTCCAAGCCCCCACCCCCTCGGGCCATCTCGCTGGGCAGGGTTCCTCCTACCTGCTCCTAGCACTCGCAGGGAGGGATCTGGCCTCCGGGGAGCTCCAGACTTTTTACAAACATCTCATTAATCCTCTGTGAGGTCCCGAGAGCTTAAGCCTGCGCAGCTCTGCCTTCGGAGAACTGACGATTAGTTACGAAATCTCCCCCAGCTTCTCCAGCTGGGCGCACAGAGCCTCGAGGTGCGGCTGGCGTCTACTGTCTCATGTCCCATGGGACGAAGGATGTCTGCAGCCCAGGGTCGGGGTCCACCCTGGGTCCTCCCGGGTGGAGTTGGCTGAAAGCCCCTGGTCCCCCCTGCACACCTGCAGGAAATGTCAGGTCAGTGGGTAGATTCCCAGTCCAGGATGCTCACCTGCAGGGTGGGGCTCCGAGCCCAGACCTGGTGTCTTGTTCCACCCACACCTGACTTGGGAGATGCTGGGGGAAAAAAAAAAGGGGAGAGACTGGTTACTGTTAGATAGCAGCCTGTGCCCAGACTGGAGCTTCATCAGAGTGGGAGGAGCAGGCACCTGAGCTCAGCAGGCAGGATCTTACCCCCTGCCCCGTCTGTCACCCAAGGCAGCTTATTAACCTCCCCTGGGCCATAGCGTCCTCCTCTGTAAAGCAGGGTGATCCTCACACCAGCCACTGGGATGGATGCTGCATGGAAAGTGTGGGGCGTCGGGTTGCTGGGACCGGTAGGCCGGATGCCTGAGAGCCACCAGCCCCAGGGGAGAGGGGCAAGCTGGATGGTGCAGAGGGAGGAGGATTAATGACGTTCGTGGCGAGACCGGCAGCTGATCCAGGGCATGACCCTGTGCCCGGCCCTGCAGGGGCCTTCGTGTGCTCACTCTGGCTGAGGAGCTTACGTTTAGGGGCTCTGGGGCTCAGAGAAGCTGGGTGGAGACCTGGAGGACTTCCTGGAGGAAGTGCCACTGCAGGCAGAGGACCTGGAGCAGTCGGAGGGAGAACAAAGAACAAACGTCGGAGGAAATGGGGGCGGTTAGCATTACACAGCAAGAATCCAGCTACATGTGGAGCCCAGCCCCATGTCCAGGAGGCTGTGGGAGTTGTTCCTTTAGCTCTGCCTCCAGCACGGCTCCCTGGTGGCTCAGACGGTTAAGAATCTGCCTGCAATGCAGGAGACCTGGGTTTGATCCCTGGGTGAGGAAGATTCCTTGGAGAAGGGAATGGCTACCCACTCCAGCATTCTTGCCTGGAGAATCCCATGGACAGAGGAGCTTGGCGGGTTACAGTCCATGGGGTCATAAAGATTTGGACACGACTGAACGACTGACTTTTTCACCAGCATAGCTCAGCCCTTCCTGGACTGTGGGGACTTCCTACAGCAAGTCAGGGACTGAGTGAGGCCCATCCCACCACTGGCAGCCAGTTCCTACAAGCCTGAGGCCCTGATCAAACTTGCTGTCACTCTGCAGGAGCAAAAGTAGTGATGGGGTCAGAGGAGGGGTTCCGAATGGGTATGGGTGGGTGATTGCTGCACCCACGGGGGCCCAGGTACAGGGACCTGGCAGAAAGTTGGCACCACCTCTGAACTGCCTTTGTCTCCACTCCTCCTGGAACTGAGGCCTGGAGGAGGGAGCCCACAGGTAACACCCGCAGGATCTCAGTGCAGGGCTGGCCCACTGGCCTGGTTTTGTTTATCAACCAGCCAGCAGTGCGCATGGTTTCTGCTGTGTGAATGGCCAGGTGCTGGATCCGTGGGTGGACCCTGGACGAANCTGGAACTGAGGCCTGGAGGAGGGAGCCCACAGGTAACACCCGCAGGATCTCAGTGCAGGGCTGGCCCACTGGCCTGGTTTTGTTTATCAACCAGCCAGCAGTGCGCATGGTTTCTGCTGTGTGAATGGCCAGGTGCTGGATCCGTGGGTGGACCCTGGACGAAGGCCCATCCCTCATCCATGGCGCCATCCCCCTGCTGGCCATGCCGTTCCACCCTCGTTTCCATCCGCTTATTCATCAGGAGAGTGTCTCCTGAGATACCTCTGTGCCCCAGATGGATGCCAGAGACAGGCACAGCCGTTCTCAAGGGACTGGAATGGGGCAGGGTGGGGGTGCCAGTGTTCCTGGAGAATCACTCTCCTGCACCATCCATCCACCATCTGTCCAGTCCCCAGATGCCTGGTGGGGCCGGTCTACCCCCTGCCGCTGTCCGCCCCCTGCCGCTGTCCGCCCCTTGCCGCTGTCCTTGGTACTTGGAAGGAAGAAGGAAGATGCTGCTTACGGAGCATCCACGCTGAGGCAGGAACAAGATCTGGGCCCGAGTGCCAAGGGGAAGGGTGGGGGGTGCAAGAAGGACTTCCCCACAGAAGTCATCTTGGTCAGAGATCCCAGGGCCAGTGGGATCGGGTCCTGGCCCTCCTGGAGTCGGGAGGCAGTGTTGCCATCACAGAGGGGGCCGTGGGGTAAGCAGGGCACTGGGTGGGCTGTAGGTAGTGTGGTCATCCGGGTCCCCTGACCCAAAGGGCCCTGGTGCCCGGCATCACCATCTTGACATGCCTCATCCTTGGCGTCTGTGTTGACTCAGTGCAGTTTGATGGGACAGTGTGTAGGTCTTTTCTTTTATCCCAGGGGCAAGTTTGTGGCCACTTGCCCCCTGACCTCTCCTGGCCCCACCTTCCATTCCAGTTCCACAGTGTGGCCAGCGTTGTTGGTGAGGGGCCCACGTCCCACCACTGCTTGCTGCTCCGTGGGACTGGGGATGTCGGGCTGGGCACACAGGCCACGCTGAGCTGAGCCGGGTCACAGAAATTTGGCAGGGGACGGGGCTGGCCACCTCAGGGCTCTTGGAGAGCTGTGTGGGCCAGAGTCCTGGGCCCAGTCCAGATGTCGTGGACAGTCTGGTGCCTTGTGAAACTGAACACAACTGAGTTATTTCAAGTTTCAAGCAGTAAGTAGGCAAACCAAAGAGGGCAAGGACCTGCTTCCTTTTAAACTGGTTTAAAAAAAAAATTTTTTTTTAAACTGGGTTTTAAGTGACTGTGGATTTCCATGGGGCCTTACTCGGGTCCCCTTCCCTCTATCCCACCCCCTGCCCAACCCCCTTCCTGGC
>SJYX01012166.1:504181-556097 GCA_006410675.1 Oreotragus oreotragus
CCCCCACCCCCACCCCCTTGATCATGGCCCTTCTCTCTGGGCTTGCCCAGCTCAGACCGCAGGTGGGCTTGTCAACGCACCAGCAGTACCAGCAGGGCCCTACCTGCAGAGGCCTTGGTGTTCTCACCTGTGAAATGGGGAGAAGGGGTGGTGCTGGCAGCCTCGATATATCTTTACAAACAGTCCTGAAATGAACAACAAACCCACCCTCACCATTTATAACCAAAGTGCAGATTCAAACTACAAGGGTATAATATTGTTTCACCTGTCAGCTTGGGAAGGAAAAAAAAAAGTGTCCCACTGAATTGGAGATGCCAGAAATGGGCAGCCAACTTCTGGAAACATGTCCTGAAGGTGGATTTGTGTGTCAATACCAAAGGCACAAGGATGTCACTGGCCCTTGATTTGTAAAAAAAAAAAAAACTGAGAGTAGAGAGCAGCCTACCCATCTGTCAGTGGGGCAGGCCCAGTGTGTTTGGCACAAAAACCACAAAAGGGAACAAGAAAGGCCTGCGTTTGCTGGTGTGGAACAATGTCCAAGACACAGTGGAAGGCGGAAACAACGGGAGAGACAAGAGGCAGAACCAGGTCGGGGGCGGGGCTGATGCCAGCATCCAGACTTCCTAGGGTGAGAGCCTGTACAGGCTTCAGAAACGGTGTGGAAAACCATGAACTCATTGGTCGAAATGTGTGCGACATGTGACAGGCACAAGCAAGTCTCAGGAAATAGTGCGTGGAGTATGACCCCAGTTGTATTCAAACGAGCATGACTGTGCGTACGGATTTCCCCCGCTATCCAAAAGCAGAGCACATGTGCGAACTCTCTCGTGAACCGGATGGTGTGAAGCAAAGAAGTAGGACTTCAGTCTGCGGGGTCACAAAGAGGTGGACACGACTGAGCGACTGAACTACAAGGACCTCAGGACACATCCGGCCCTCAGGTGCACAAGAAAGTCCAGGCAAAGCACAGGGCTTCCCAGGTGGCTCAGTGGTAGAGGATCTGCCTGCCGGTGCAGGAGACATGGCATCGACCCCTGCTCCAGGAAGATCCCACGTGCCACGGAGCAACTAAGCCCGTGAGCCACAACTACGGAAGCCCGCGTGCTCTAGAGCCTGTGAGCCCCGCAGCAGGAGGAGCCGTGGCAGCGGAAGCCCTCCCACTCCAGCTCGAGAGTGGCCCCTGCAACTAGAGAAAAGCCCGTGCGGCAGACAAGACCCAGCACAGCCAAAATAAATACATTAATCAAATTGTGCTTTTTAAGGAAACCCCACAGATTCCGACGGAGGCCACAGTGCCAGCGGCTGATGCCGAGACTCTGGCTGTGGCTCCCTGGGAAGGGGCTTGGCCCCTCTCGCCGCACAGCCAGCCCTGAACTCTGTTTTCAATATTCCTCTCTTCTCATATGAGTGATGGAAAATAGGGATGAACGTAGGTTTTTCCTAAAAACAAAGTGGCATAAAGTGAACTTCGGAGAAGCAAGGGATCCCTTTATGTAGAAAGAGAGCTGGAAGGGCGTCAACCAGAGTTAACAGTAGTTCCTGTGGGGCTGGGGGCTTCCCTGGAGGCTCAGGGACTAAAGAATCTGCCTGTGATGCAGGAGACTCGAGTTCCATCCCTGGGTCGGGAAGATCCCCTAGAGAAGGGAATGGCTACCCACTCCAGTATTCTTGCCTGAAGAATCTCAAAGACAGACGAGTTTGGTGGGCTACAGTCCATGAGGTCACAAAGAGTCAGACACAACAGAGCCGCTGTCTACTCAGCACTGTGGAGCTGAGTAGATGGGGAGGGTGGAAGGGGAATTTACACTCATCCTCCACAGTTTTTATTTAAACCTTTAAAAAAAAAAAACTCACATTTCTATATATACACACACACACGTGTGTGTGTGTGTATTGTGTTTTTTTTTTTAAGAGAGAGCATCCAGCCGTAATAGCCTGGCACTGGGAGGTTTTAAACCTACATCTTCCGGGTTGGTTCCACTGCCCCACTACAAGGCAGACACCCACATCGGCCTCCCCAGCTTCTCCAGCACACGGCTTGCTCCCCTGCCCCGGGCCTTGGCCCTCGCTGCCACTTCATCCCAGGACTGTCTGCCCGGCCAGCTCCTTCCTCTCAGGCTTCGGGAGGCCCATGTCCGCTCCAGAGTACGGCCAGTGCACACTGCTCCGTGGTTGTGTCCAAACCAGCCTCCCCATCAGGCCGTCCACTCCCTCAGGGCAGGTCCTCCCGCTGTTCTCAGAGTCCCTGGTGCCCCCACGCAGTGCGTGGCGGTCAGCCCACCTGGAGTGAGGGGACGAGCGAGCCCTGCTCTCCCAGGGCGTGTCTGGCGGTGACGGAGCCTGCGGTGGGAGGGCATGTCTGTGTCTGGGCTGAGTTTTACACCCTCCTCTCTGCCATTTCCTCTTTCGATCCAGGAGGGTGGGTTTCTAGATTTTGGTGTATTTTATTTATTTATTTTTAATTGGAGGATAATTGCTTTACAGTATTGCGTTGGTTTCTGCCATCCACAGAGTTTATTGTATTTTCTAACTGAGAAAGGAACTGTCCAAAACAAAGGAAGTTCAGCAGGGGCCAGGCACCGTAAAGAGCAGGAAGGGGGCTGCAGCGAGGCCCTGCCCCCGGTCTCCCAGCCCCTTAGCTGCACCCAGTTCAAACACAGCTGCCCTTCCCCTGCCAGTGCCGGCCCTTAATTCCTCCCCAGAGAAATACTTCCATCAAAACAACAACGGAACACCAGACTGGCTGCTGCCGTGAGCCCGGGAACGGGCGTGAGGGCTAATGGGCATGAGATTTCTTAGTGGTGCTGAAAATGTAAGATCCGGTTATAGTGACAGTTACAGGACTCTAAGTACCCTGAATATCATTGAACTGCACCGTTAAATAGGAGAAATTATTATGTCATAATTATGATACATAAATTACGCCACAGTGCAAACCTCATCTGTGAAATACCCACTAATAAGGAAAGCTGAGCCGTGTGCCATCTATGCCTTATCTCAGGGACATTTGCTGAGATCCCACAGGATCCTTGTTACTGTACGTTTTTCCATTGAGACCCAGAGAGGCATAACGTGCCTCAGATGGAGAAGGAGGTAGACGGAGCCTGGATGTCAACACTTACCCCATCACACCTTCTCGGGAGTTGATGGGGGTCCTGGGAAACCTGGGTTGCTCTCAGAGGGGCAAGTGGAGGGTGGGGTCACTTTCTGGGAGTTATTTTGGCCTGAGATCAAAGGTTCCAGAGAATTGGAGAATTAGTACACTATAGTGACTATAGGACTATACTCATCTGTAGGACGGTGACTGCAGCCACAAAATTAAAAGATGCTCCGTGGAAGAAAAGCTTTGACAAACCTAGACAGCAAATTAAAAAGCAGAGCCATTACTTCGCTGACAGAGGTCTGTGTAGTCAGAGCTGTGGTTCCTCCAGTAGTCATGTATGGATGTGAGAGCTGGCCTATAAAGAAGGCAGAGTGTCGAATAATTCATACTTTCAAACTGTGGTGTCAGAGAAGACTCTTGAGAATCTCTTGGACAGCAAGGCAATCCAACTAGTCAATCCTAAAGGAAATCAATCCTGAATATTCACTGAAAGGACTGATGCTGAAGCTGAAGTTGCAATACTTCAGCCATGTAATGTGAAGAGACCCTAATGCTGGGAAAGAGTGAAGACAGGAGGAGAAGGAGGCAACAGAGGATGAGATGGTTGGATGGCATCACCGACTGGATGGACATGAGTTTGAACAAACTCCGGGAGATGGTGACGGACAGGGAAACCTGGCGTGCTGCAGCCCCTGGTATCACAGAGAGTCGGACATGACTGAACAATGACAGCAATACCTTGCAGTAGGTTAGATGGTGGACCCCAGAAGACTTGTCCAGCTGGAACCTTAGACCATGCCCTTATTTGGAAGAAGGGTTTTTGTAGATGTAATTGAAGATCTTGACATGGGATCATTCTGGCTTAGGGTGGCCCATATCCAATGTGGAGTGTCTTTATAAGAGGCAGACAAGGAGAGACCCAGACACGGGAAGAGGCCACAGGAGGATGGAGGCAGAGACCAGCGCAGCCCCACAACAAGGACTGCTGGGGACCACCAGCCCTGCAGGAACCGGAAGGCAGGCCTGAAACAGCTTCTCCCGGGGCTTCAGGGGTGTGGACTTCCGGCCTCTGGAGCTGGGAGAGAACAGGCTTCTCTTTTAAGCCCCCAGTTGGTGGTCACTTGTTACTGCAGCCCCAGGATCTCCCACAGACCCCCAGGCTGCTCGCCGGGTGGGGTCTCAGTGTCAGACCCGTGACCTCAGGGCCTCACCCGCCCGCTCTCATCTCAGCGCTGGGGCTGGACGTCCCTCTGTGTGGCATCCTGACCCCCGTCTGCTCTGTGCTTTGTGAGTCAGCCTCACTGGACCTGCCAGTGCACTGGACAGTGGTTCCTTCATTACTTTGAGCTCTCTTTTCTCTTCCTTTGAAGGTTTTTTTAATAGAAAAAAAAGAGGTGGCGGGGAAGTGGGGAAATATGGCAGGAGGAAGAGAGGCCAGCTGTCACGGCTTGATCCAGAATGTTCCCTGGTTTTCTGGGCTGCTCATCTTAGACGTTCTAACTGGGTCTGAACAGATGAAACACCCTTTTCAGGGCCTCAGGCGGGATTCAGGCAGTATAGACCCTTACCAATTTCTTGGCTTCAGTAGAAAATGCCGTTAAAATAGCTGCAATAAGGGACTTGCTTTATTCTGGCTTGTTTTTTGTTTGCTTTTGTTTTGGGCTGCACTGAGTCGTAAATGTGCAGCATCTTTAGTTGCGGCATGTGGGACCTAGTTCCCCAACCAGGAATTGAGCCCAGGCCCCCCCGTATTGGAAGCATGAAGTCTTAACCACTGCAGCACCAAGGAAGTCCCAGCTACTGTCCACTTTTTGAGTTGAATCATCTTTGAAGATCCTGCCGGTCCCTTGCCTTACTTGTGTGGATGGACTGAGGCAGTGGACGGGGGCTCAAATGACAGGTTTATTCCTGCCCAGTCCTGGAGGCCGGACGTCTGACATCGAGGTCTGGGCAGGCTGGTTTCGAGGGCCTCTCTCCCTGGCGTGTAGACCCTCCCTCCTCCCCGCGTCCTCACGTGACCTTCCCTCTGTGTGTGTGTGCTGGTCTCCTTAAACCGGTCATCAGGATTTAAGGGTTTAAACTGGATCAGGGCCACCCAAGTGGCCACATTTTAACTCGATGACCTCAGTAAAGACTCGAGGGTGCCAGGTTAGAGCTTCAGCGTGTGTATTTGGGGGAACACAAGTCAGCACACACGTGTTCTCAACATACGAGTCTTCTCTGTAACACACCTGGCCGCGGGGGCTGAGAGCCACGCTCACCCTGAGGGTGACGCTGGGTGTCCTTGGCCTCGGTTCTCTCCCCTGTGAACTGGGTCGTGTGGGGACTTGATGCCCCCCCAACGGTGCTCGCTGCAGCCTGGCTCCTGGCTGGCATCGTCGGAGTCCCCGTCGGGCAGCAGGCTCTGGTTGGCGCCTCTCCTAGTGAAAAAGCCTCCGTTCTCCATTTTCTGCCCCGTCTCTGCTTTCCTCTGTGGCCTGAAGGTGTGGACAGGGAGAGATGACATGAGGGCAGTCCTGAATGGGAGCCAGCGAGCAGCTGCCAGGGCCACACGAGGCCCTGGATGCGGCTTCTGTTCAGAGGGGTCAGGAGTCTGGTCCTCCCCTGACCTATGCCATGCACCCTGAGCTCTGCACCACCCCTCCGGACCCCGAGCAAGCCTCTCCACCCCTGGGGCCCCAAGTCATCTTGTCTGTGAGATGGGGGCTTTGCCGACCTCAGGGGGCTGTGGGGCTGAAGGGAGGGTGGCCACAGCTTGCGGCGGCTTGAAGTGGGATCTGAGTTCCCTGACAGGGAGTTGAACCCAGGACCCAGAGGTGAGCGCGCCGAATCCTGGCCACTAGACCACCAGAGACCGGCGGCCAGAAGTGGGTCTCCCAGTCTTCTCTTCTTTAAAGACAATGTTCAGCAAAGAGAAGGAAAGTTTGTGAAACAGGTAGGATGTTTATTAGAAGTAAAACATGCAGAAGGATATGTGGGCAGGCTCAGGGAGTCTCGCACTTTTGGGGATGGTTTAGATGCTCACGTGGCGGGCAGTTCCAGGTGTTCCCTGGCCAGTCATCTCGCGTGTTGCGTTGTCCATATTCGACCTGACCCAGGGCCCTCCCAGATCCGTGCATCTTTTACCCAAGATGGATTCCAGTGTGGGGGTTTTAGGAGATTGACGGGACATATTATGGTCTGACACCCCTCCCTCCTCTGATCTCCGCACATGTGTAGTCTGGGAGATCTCCTTGACCCTGAGAATGAGAAATATGTGGCCTTCTTACCTTTACTCAAACAGGGCCCAGCTCCTCCCTTCTGCTTTACCGTTAGCTTGAAGTGTCAGAAAGAGACGAAGCCCAGCTGCTCAGGGGCCTGACTGCCCCACCCTGTCTCCTGCTGACGCAGTGCGGGGGGCCCCTCTGCTGTTGTCTGCCGACTCGGGGCTCAGGGCTCAGCCACTTGCCTTTAGCCCGGTCGTCCTGGGGGAGCGTCCATGCCTGGGACTGCGCTCTCACTGGCGTGCACACAGCCTTGCACATTTCCATCTATAGGGATGCACTGCTGCTTGGCTGGAAGCCCTTCAGTTCAGTTCAGTTCAGTCGCTCAGTCGTGTCCGACTCTTTGTGACCCCATGAATCGCAGCACGCCAGGCCTCCCTATTCATCACCATCTCTCGGAGTTCACTCAGACTCATGTCCATCAAGTCCGTGATGCCATCCAGCCATCTCATCCTCGGTGGTCCCCTTCTCCTCCTGCCCACAATCCCTCCCAGCATCAGAGTCTTTTCCAATGACTCAACTCTTTGCATGAGGTGGCCAAAGTACTGGAGTTTCAGCTTTAGCATCATTCCTTCCAAAGAAATCCCAGGGTTGATCTTTAGAATGGACTGGTTGGATCTCCTTGCAGTCCAAGGGACTCTCAAGAGTCTTCTCCAACACCACAGTTCAAAAGCATCAATTCTTCAGTGCTCAGCCTTCTTCACAGTCCAACTTTCACATCCACACATGACCACAGGAAAAACCATAGCCTTGACTAGACCGACCCTTGTCGGCAAAGTAATGTCTCTGCTTTTGAATATGCTGTCCAGGAAGCCCTTAGCAAGGCCCTAACAATGCAAAGGCAAAGGGTTACTGCACTGGCCCTGCCTATGAAAGGAAGGCTGTGCGCCTCTGTCTCCCCTTCTCTCTCCCCTCAACTCTGGCTTGCCTGCCAGCCTCTCTTCAAGGGAACTAAGCCCTGGCTTCTGCCCTTAGGGATGCCCACACTCCTCCGGCCGCGTGCAGGTGGGGACAGATACAGGTCTGGCTCTGCCCTCCTGCAGGCAGGGGACGGCGTTGCTCACAACAGAAAGAAGAGATCCCGTGGCCTGGGGTGAGGTGGGGGGCGGCCGGCAGGGCTGGGGTTGGAGGGACAGTGGAGCATCCCCTTCCTCCGTCCCCTGTCCCCAGCCTGGCATCCCGCCCACCAGGGTGGGGTGAGTGGTACCCCTGAGAAGTCACCTCCACCTGCAGTCACCCTGGAGACCCAGCGTAGCCCTCTTTGGGGAAACAGATCAACCAGAGTGAGGGTCTGGAGATGTAGTCATCCTAGATAGGTGTGGTCTGAGTCCAAGGACAGCGCCCTTACAGAGGTCGGGGGAGAGGCTGCCATACATGGAGAAGACAGCCCGTAAAGGCAGTCATGGAGGGACATGCATCGACCTCAGTTAAACTGTTATAAAACCAGAGGGAGGAGGTGGTGGTGACGAGGTCAGATGCCGTCTGCAGGGAGACCTGCTGGGAGGACAGTGTAAGGCCAGAAGGCAGGGGCCGTGGGGATGAGAGATGGACGTGGAGCTCGGTCATGGCCTTGGGCAGCGAGGGCAGGGCCCCGCGTTGTCGGGTGGGCAGGGCCGCGATCCTTCTTCCTTGCACCTCTGGGCCCGTGGAGGAGCCCTTGGCACCGAGGGCCTCATGCTCAGCTCAGCTATCCCGGCTGGAATCACCTGTGGGTAGGCTCCAGAGGCTTCTGGGGGCCCTCAAGAAGGCCATCAGGAGGAGGAGTGGGGTGGGTGGGGCTAACACCTGGCTTCCACTTGGCGCCTTCCCCCGAATGTGCTCATGGCACGTCTCCACCTCTGAAAGATGGTCCTTCACTGGCTGGAGAAGTATGTGTACCTGTCCCAGCCCTGGGCCCCAGGGCGCACCCAGATCCCTGTGCCTCAGTCTCCTGACTGGGCAGTGAGGAGTGACCCACACACTGACCTCAGGGTCGTCATGGGCGTGGGAACCAGCTGGCTGCCAGGGTCAACAGGGCCCACGACAGTGTGTAGAGGACCCCTGACCCCTGGGCGTCCCCACACATTCACAGCAGGTGCTCAACACATGCTGAATTGAATCCGGGCATGAGAAAGTCAAGCTTGGACTTGGGGAGGGGGGCTGGCGGCCATGAGTGGGACTACACACCTCCTCCTGAGCAAACAGTGAGCTGGGGGGCCCGGGGCAGCCCTGGGGGTGGGCATGCCTCAGTCTGGGGTGTGGGAACATGAACCTGTTCACTGCGGTGTCAGCCGGGGTCAGAGGGCTGACTGCAGACAAGTTCAGGTTCCCAGGCCCGCCCAGACCTGCTGAGTCAGACACTTGGAGGGGCTTGGCCATTTGGGGTTTTACCACCCCCCCTCAAATAAGGTGACATTCCCAGTTCCCCAGATGGACAGAGCTTGGGGGGACACAGGCAGGTCACCGCACGCCCCACCCATGTGTCCATCTGTCTGATGCACCTATGCCCTTGTCTTGTGCAGCCCTGTGTCTGGGAGGTGCTGTCCCCCTGGTTGGCGGGAACGCCCGGCCCTCCTCTCTGGGACCTGGGGTGCAGGAGGCAGAGGTGCAGGGCACCAGGTGGAGCTGCCAGGGGGTGGGGATCCAGGACTCCCCAGCCAGCTCATGGCACCGGCCGGACCCCTGCTCAGCGTCCCCAGAGGGCAGGTCCCCATGGGGGCCGTCACCTCACTGCCAGCTGAGGGCCCTGCTTGTCTCACTTCCGGGGAACCTTTGCGATGCCTTGGGAGGTTTCTTCTCTATTAAATGCAGTTGCTTGATTTAATTTTATTTTAGGGTTGCCGCAGCGTGTTCTTTTTATATATGTGTGAACGTATATGTGTAAATATACGTATGATGTTGGGGGATTAATGTCCGTGTGTTTTTACTAAGCAAAGCTGCAGGAACCAGACCGCGGCCCCTCTGGGATGTCTCCTATCCCTCCCTCTCGGGGGGTGTGTGTGTGTGTGTGTGTGTGTGTGTTCCCGAGCAGGCGGGAACAGCGGGACCTCCTCTCTGGGAGCCTTCAGTCGAGGGGGTGCTCACCAAATACACCATGAGGGGGACTGGATATGGGGGTCGTGGCTCAGCCACACCCACGATGCTGGCTTTGAGGCCAGGCCAAGGTGGCCATCTGAGGACAGGAACCCAGCTCCCGCCATCTAGCCAGGCCTCCCAGGAGGGTGGGCAGGAGGTGCTTGTTCTTAGTTCCACAGGCTCAGAATAAACAGGGAACAGCCCATCACGCTGGGCCTGATGCAAGCTGGGCCTCCATCAGCCTCTTGGATGAGCCCGTCCCCAGAGCTGCTGTCGTGTCTGAGCCACATCTCCCTTGGGACAGAGGGGATGGCACACGCGTGTTTACATAGGATGTGTGTGCAGAGATGCACTAGGTGATGTCTGTTGGCCTGACCTTTGGGGAGATTTGCACTGAGCTCTTCGAAGTGGGTGCTGATACAGTAAGGTTCATGTCATTCCGCTAATGACGAACCAGCAACCCCACTAGTTCACGGCGCACAAACCCTCCTCGATTCCATATCCCCCCGTGGCCCGCAGTCTGGCCCTGCCTCTGCCCCAGGGGCCTGCCCTGCCCGCCCACCCCTGCAGTCCTGTTCCTGCCGCCCCATCCCTGGGAAGGGCGAGGGCGTCTGGGCTCCAGCATCGGCATTTGTCAGTGAGTGTGGGGACCTGCCATTAGTACGCGTCAGGGGATGCTCCCTGGGGGGTGGGGAAGGGGTGTCGACTCGGAGTCACCAAACCTACACGGACGCGCACTGTCCCCTCCAGGCCCACAGTGCTGGTCTCTGGGTCATTCCAGCCTTCCACATTTAGTGCTGGACTCAGCCTGTGTGGCTCCCCATCCTGCACTGAGCAAGCCTGGAAGCCAAGAAGCTTCCTCCGGGCCCAGAGCCTAGGCTGGCCACCTCTCTCCTGAGCCAAGGCTTTGATTCCATCTGGCAAACCCCCTGAATGGGATCAATGCTGTTTCACGCCTGCCTTGGGCCCCGGTGAGCTCAGAGTCCTTCCACGGCCCAGGCCCTCCAGCACCCTCTCTGTGCTCACCCCGCGTCCTTCCTTCTTCCTGACCCTAAAATACCCCACTGTCAGTTCATGCATCAGCCTGCTCAGCATGGAAAGAATTTAGCAAGAGACAAAGTCATACATAGGGCTTCCCAGGGGGCACTAGTGGTAAAGAACCCGCCTGACAATGCAGGAGACATAAGAGATTCGGGTTCCATCCCTGGATCAAGAAGATCCCCTGGAGGAGGGCCTGGCAACCCACTCCAGGGTTCTTGCCTGGAGAATCCCCATGGACAGAGGAGCCTGGTGGGCTACGGTCCATGGGGTCGCAAAGGGTCAGACACGACTGAAGCAGCTTAGCACACGTGCAGAAGCACACAACGCCACAGATAACTTATTAGAATAGGATGCTTGTGAGGCTTCCAGGTGGGTGGGCGAGAAGGTGGGCTACAGTTCTATAATCAAAGGAAAACTGGGGAGGAGAAAAAGACCACCTTCTTCCTCATTCTTGAGTAGACATCAGGCTTCCATCATCAACTTCTCCTCCAGGTTGGGCGGGGGAGTCTTCTTGCCCCTGCATGGTCAATCCAGGACTGTTGGGGGGCATTGGAAATGAGCGAAAAGGCATTGGAAATATGCTAAAAATGGGAAATCATCCCAGGTTTCAGCATCATGTCACCTTTTCCCTATATGTCTGTTTGTAATGAACGCGTCATGGGAAGCAGTAACTGCCTGAACCCCCTTGCCTATTGCATGGTCTTTGGGGGTTCACTAACTGCCTGAACCCCCTGGGCAGGGTGAGGGCCTCATGATGGCACTGTTCTGTTTTGGGATGTCTCCAGCTCCTACTGCATGGTTTTGGGGTTAAGCAAAACTGCTTTCTGGAATGACGGGAACATACAGGGTCTCCCACACTTTTTTCTTTGCTTCCAACCCCCAGTGGGATTAACGATTCAATCACCTACCTTGTCCCTGGCACTCTTAGGGCTTCGAGATACCCACTCCAATGACAGGCACACCTGGAGACACACGAGCCCTGCCCCCACCCTCAGCCTCCTGGACCTCCTGTCCTGCAGCCTCCTCACTTGAGGCGTGTCCCCTGCTCGGCTTACGACCCAGACACATTTATTCTCAGGGTTCCATTGTCTGTGACAGGCGCACATTCACCCTGGGGGCCAGGCCCGTCCCGACGTCACGTCTGAGGGCCTTCAGGAGGCTCAGGGTGGACGTCACCGGCTTGGGGACACTCGTTAGCCAGGTGACGACCCCAGGTCCCCGGGAGTAGGGACAGCACAGGGTGGCGGGGGCGCTCCCCTCAGACCCCAGGAGCAGCCCCGAGACTCGCCCCACCGCTCCACCCAGGAGGGGGTCACCATCTGCACGCAGCGATGGGAGGGGCTGAACTGAGGCTCAGACCCCTGGTGCTGGGCTGGGGTGCAGGTGGGAGTGACTGCCCTGGGGAGGGGGCTTTTTGGGGGTGGTGCGAAGGTCCTGGCACCGGACAGGGGTGGTGGCTGCGTGGCCCGTGAATGTGCCGGACGCCCCTGCCCTGCGATCTCCCAGGTGGCGCCCGCTGTGACGTGTGTCTCCCTCGGTCAACTCAAACATGCATGAAGCGTCCACAGCGGGCAACCCTGCTGACCACCGAGGGCTGGTGGGAGGCTGGGGGGAGATGGGGGTGACAGATAAAGGGAGCAGGGTCTTTGGGGTGGGTAGAAGATTCTAAGACTGACTGCAGTGGTTGTAGTGCAGCCCCACAGATGGACGAAAACCACCGAATTGCACCCCTTGGACGGGCGAGGTATACATGTGGGTATTATGTATACACAGTCACTATTATACGCATACACTGTTACACATATGTTATATAAACCACCGAATTGCACCCCTTGGACGGGCGAGTTATACATGTGGGTATTATGTATATGCAGTCACTATTATACACACACTTGTACATATATGTTATATAAACCACCGAACTGCACCCCTCAGACGGGCGAGTTATACATGTGGGTATTATGTATATGCAGTCACTATTATACACGCACACTGTTACATATATGTTATATAAACCACCGAATTGCACCCCTCGGATGGGCGAGTTATACATGTGGGTATTATGTATATATAATCACTACTATATGCACACACTGTTACATATATGTTATATAAACCACCAAATTGCACCCCTCGGACAGGCGAGTTATACATGTGGGTATTATGTCTATATAATCAGTATTATACACACACACTGTTACACATATGTTATATAAACCACCGAATTGCACCCCTCGGACAGGCACATTATCTCTGTGTGTATTATGTATACAGTCACTATTCTACACACACACTGTTAAATATATGTTATATAAACCACCGAATTGCACCCCTCGGACGCGAGTTATCTCTGTGTGTATTACGTATACAGTCACTATTCTACACGCACACTGTTACATATATGTTATATAAACCACCGAATTGCACCCCCCTGGACGGGCGAGTTATCTCTGTATGTATTATGTATACAGTCACTATTATACACGCACACTGTTACATATATGTTATATAAACCACCGAATTGCACCCCTCGGACGGGCGAGGAATCTCTGTGTATATTATGTATACAGTCATTATACACGCACACTGTTACATATATGTTATATAAACCACCAAATTGCACTCCTCGGAAGGGCGACTTATCTCTGTGTGTATTATGTATACACAGTCACTATTCTTCACGCACACACTGTTACATATATGTTATATAAACCACTGAATTGCATTCCTCGGACGGGCGAGTTATCTCCATGTGTACTATGTATACACAGTCATTATTATACACCCACACTGTTACATATATGTTATATAAACCACCAAATTGCACTCCTCAGACAGGCGAGTTATCTCTGTGTGTATTATGTATATGCAGTCACTATTATACATGCACACACTGTTACGTACAGATTATATACAACACACTATTACACAGATACACAGTATTTTATATATAATAGTGTGTGTGTATAATAGTTGTGTATATAATATATATCCACATATATATACACACATATATACACTATTTTTTAAATTTATTTTTTAATTGAAGGATAATTGCTTTACAGAATCTTATTGTTTTCTGTCAAACCTCAGCATCAATCAGCCATAGGTATACGTATATCCCCTCTCTCTTGAACCTCCCTCCCATCTTCCTCCCCATCCCACCCCTCTGGGTTGATACAGAGCCCCTGTTTTAGTTTCCTGAGCCATACAGCAAATTCCCATCGGCTATCTATTTTAGATACGGTATACACACTATTACATATACACACGCTATTATATAGATACAAATACTATTATATGGATACACTATTATATATACCAACATTATTATATAGATACAATTTTATAGACACACACTATTATATAGGCACTGTATTATAGACATGCACACTATTATAAACACACATATATACACAAACTGTTATAAATATGCACTATTATATACAATTACATATGCACCCTATTTTATATATACACCATTGTGTGTGTGTGTGTATATATATGGGATTCACTGGTGGCTCAGATGGTAAAGCGTCTGCCTGTAGTGCAGGAGACCCAGGTTCAATCCCTGGGTTGGGAAGATCCCCTGGAGGAGGAAATGGCACCCACTCCAGTGTTCTTGCCTGAAAAATCCCATGGCCAGAGGAGCCAGGTGGGCTACAGTCCATGGGGTCATAAAAAGTCGGACATGACTGATCGACTTCACTTTCTTCACTTTCACTTAACTATATGTATGTATACAGACACTATTACATATACAAACACACATAGACACACACTATTATATAGACACGTATATATACACAAACTATTATAGATACACACTATTATATACAATTACATATGCACTCTATTTTATATGTACACACATTTACACCACTGCGTGTGTGTGTATGTGTATATATATATATGGGATTATAGATACACAGTATTATATATACACACACACTGGTACATACATATATATACGCACATATATACACGTGTATATGTTATACAGACACACGATTTTATACATATTGCTGTTGCTTAGTCACTAAGTCACGTCCGACTCTTTTGTGACCCCGAGGATTGTAGCCAGCCAGGCTCCTCTAAGCATGGGGTTTTCCAGGCAAGAATACTGGAGTAGGTTGCATTTCCTTCTCCAGGGCCTCTTACCACCCGAGAGACTGAATCCACGTCTCCTGCATTGGCAGGCGGATCCTTTACCACTGAGCCACCAGGGAAGCCCTTTTATATATATACATATACTGTTATATTTATACATACACAATTATAGATATACACACAATTATACATATTCACACACTTATAGATACTCTATTACAGATACACATGCTATTTTATATATACGCACTACAATATATACATGTACACAATTATATATATACACATACTATTAAATAATACACTACCATATAATATACACACATTAATGTGTATACACTGCTGCTAAGTCACTTCAGTCGTGTCCGACTCTCTGTGACCCCATAGATGGCAGCCCACCAGGCTCTCCCGTCCCTGGGATTCTCCAGGCAAGAACACTGGGGTGGGTTGCCATTTCCTTCTCCAGTGCATAAAAGTGAAAAGTGAAAGGGAAGTTGCTCAGTCCTGTCTGACTCTTCATGACCCCATGGACTGTAGCCCACTAGGCTCCTCCGTCCATGGGATTTTTCAGGCAAGAGTACTGGAGTGGGGTGCCATTGCCTTCTCCAGTGATTACAGACACACACTATATATAGACACATTATTATATACATGTGTGTGTGGATGTGGGCTCAGTTGTGTCCGACTCTTTGTGACCCCATAGACTGTAGCCCACCAGGATCCTCTGTCCATGGGAGTCTCCAGACAAGAATACTGCAGTGGGTTGCATTTCCTCCTCCAGGGGATCTTCTCAACCCAGGGATTGAACCTTATCTCTTGCGTCTCCTGCAGTGGCAGGCAGATTCTTTACCACTGCACTACTTATTATATATATACACACACACATGCTATTATATATGAATACACACAATTATATATTCACACACTGATAACTATATTCACGTACTGTTTTATGTATATACACACTATTATATATATTACATAGATACATTATTATATATATAATATATATATACACACTCCGAGTTATAGCTCAATAAAGTGTTACTAGAAAACCCAGCCTCTGGCACATTCTGGAGAAGCTGCAGCATCAGCTGAGCCGAGCCCCAGTCCACGGGCAGGTTCCGAGGGAGTTGGCGTCCTGCCCCGACCACAGACCTCTCAGCTACGGGAGTCGCCTTGCAGGAACCAGGTCACACAGTTGGCCCGGGACGGGCTGTGTCCAGTCCAGCGTGTGTGGGGCTGTGGGGCCTCACGGGGTCAGATGAAAACCGTGGGCCCCTGCTGAAGCAGGTGGGGCACTTCGAGTGCGATTTCGGGGTGCCCTGGTCTCCAGGTTGGGGTGTCCATGTAGGGGTCACTCACTGGGTCCCATGTGGCAGACGGACAGAGAAGGACGGGGAGGCGTGGTGGGGAGCTGGCTCACCTGACGGGACCCCACAGCTGGAAACCCTGCCTCGGTTCTTCCGCCTCTGTCCCCAGGGCTCTGGCCCCAGATGGGCCTGGGCAGCCAGGGCCTCACAGTGGCCCTCGCCAGGTCTGAAACGACCCTGCCGGTTTTCAAAGTGAACACGGGCCTCGGCCAGCCGTGCCCCCATCAGGGTGGACGGGACAGGCCCCGAGGGCCGCAGACACCCCTGTGCCGTCAGGGGTGCAGGTGGGGGGCGCCCCGCGGGAGCCCGTGGGCTGCAGCCAGCGCTTATCAACTGATGACAGCCGATGAGCTCCGTGTTGGTGATTGGTGCCGCGTTACTGGCTTGCTGCCCCTCGTCTGTCACGATGACAAGCACGGGTTCCCCGAGGGATCGTCTGCGGGGCCCTGCTTCTCCGCTTCCACGCCGAGGGGCCTGGGGCCCCCACACTGAGGGGCGCTGTCTTTCCCCGTTGTTCGGAAACCGTGTGAAGGGAAGAATTTCCCTGGCACTGCGCTTCTGTGGTTAGTTCCGTCTTAGCGGCCGCTCCCAGGTGAGGCGGCGGGCTGGCGGGCCGGGGGGCCTGGAGGCGGCGGCTCTGGGTCCTGCACTCCTGCTCACGTGATGACGTGCACACTCTCTGGGTACATCACACCCTGTTCTCTTCTTGTAAACTCGTCCTGGTTAGCACAGGGGCATTCTGAGAAAAACAGAACCCTGTGGCTTACAAGGAGTGAGGGGTCTCCAGGTGGAGCCCATGGAGCAGGTCCCATGGGCGCTGATGGGTGTGTGGCCAGGCTGCTCAGAGTGCTCCGGGGAAGGGAGGAGGCCCCTGAGGGGGCAGGCTGCAGTTGTCTCAGGGGACTGGCGGTTGGGAAGCAGGCCCCTGGAGCCAGGACAGGAGGCAGGAACAAGTGGAACCCAGAGGCAGGTGAGACCCTCCCCCGGGTGACCCAGCCCTACCCCCAGCGTGTCTCACGCGGACTCAGCTGGGGAGGGACAGGTCCGAGCGTTGGGCCGGAGGCTGTCCTGCTGGAAGTTTCTGGGCCGTACATCAAGCTCGTTTGGAGTCGTGGCTCCCGTGTCCACCCTGGGGTGTGAGGTCCCCACACTGGGCCTGTGCCCCAATACGAGGGCAATGCCATCACCAAATCCGAGTGACTATGGAGAACCATCACCCTGAGTGCTAAGGGGAGTCGGGCCTCGCCTTCTCTCAGCGCCTGGAGACCACGGGTCCCACCCACTTGGGGAGGTTTTCTCAGACCCCCTGGGTGTGTCTCCTCCACGTCCACAGGGTTGGCGGCACCAGCCTGCAGAGGCACTGTAGTGGCCGGGATAAGGTCTTGGGGAAGAAATGCTGGGCTGAGGGCCAGGAGCCAGCAAACCCATCCTGGCCTGTGTCCTGGGAACAGGAGCTGCGCAGCTCTTGGCTCAGCTGGGTTGAGTGAGGCCCCTTCACACAGGGTGGGACAGAGGCTAAGCGGTTGCCTGGGGCAGGTCAGAGCTGGTGTGCAGGCAGGCCACACTCCTTGGGTCCTGGCACCCTCTCTGTGCCAGGCTGACGGGCCCCGCCCCTTCCTGCTCCAGGCCGGCCACCTGGAGCACAGCCCACTCTGCACGCTGGTGGCTGTGGCATCCGTTCAGTTCAGTTCAGTCGCTCAGTCATGTCTGGCTCTTTGCGACCCCGTGGAGTGCAGCATGCCAGGCTTCCCTGTCCATCAGGGAATAGCCACTCCCAGAACCCCCGTCTCTAGTCAGGGCCACACTGAGCACCAGCCCACCCCTGGAGGCTGAGATGAGTCAGCCAGGGGTCTACTCTGTGGCCAGGACCCAGGGAGGAGGGACACTCCTCAGGCAGGACTGGGCCCGTCCCAGGCCAGGTTCCGCTCTCGAGTGTGGCCTGCCCCGTGCCTGCAGTGGCTGGAGGGCACTGAGGCCCTGGTGGGGCTGTGTGGGTGAGCGAGGTATCAGGTGCCCTGTCCTGGCCCATCCTGGGCCCTCACCGCTCTCCCGTCTCCCCCTCCCCAGGACTTCCCACTCCCGGGCCAAGGCGGAGGCAGCCCTTACCGCAGCCCAGAAGGCCCAGGAGGAGGCGCGCATTGCCCGGATCACTGCCAAAGAGTTCTCCCCTTCCTTCCAGCACCGGGAAAACGGTGAGTCCGTGCGGCCAGGGTCCCTGGACGCCTCCCACGGGCTGTGCCCCAGAGTCCCACACCAACCCAATGCATCCCTCCTGCCTGCCTCTCCCCCAAGACTCCAGGGTGCTCCACGCCCCTCAGGGCTGTTCTAAAACTCTGTCTCTGCTCTGCCCAACCAGGTGGCTGCCCGCCATGCAGAAACTGTGGCCACTGCAGCCCCTAGCCTGCTCTTCAGTCCACGTTTAAACATCAGCAGCCACATATGACCGAGCTGGGCAGGTCAGAGCTGGTGTGCNTCAAATGAATAGCCTAATCATGCAGAATATTATTCCAAGTAACTTTTGTGTGTAATACTCTGACTATACCTGCTGAATGGGATGCAGTCTAAAAAGAAAACAGCACTCACGAAGAATTCAACTTAATTTAGATAATCTAGAAACCATTGTAAGTATATTATACAAAAAACAGTTAAATATGTGAATGCTATTAGGTAACAAGACTTTCTGCAAATATATATATATATGTATATCATCTATAATAGTCTAAAAAGCTAAGAAACACTATTATTAAAATTGACTAGAATATATTGTTTAGAATTCAACATATGTGTATGCACTTATACACATATACATCCCAGCTATTCCACTGAAAAGGCATAGAAGTAATAACATTCCTGAAGCAATGAACATAATAACCCAGACCTTGGTCTTAGGCTCCTTGGAATAATGGTCGATTTCAGATCTGGGACAAGTAAAGTACAAAGTGAGCCTAACACATTTTATTATGCCAGAGAGCAAGAAAATGTTCGAAAATGGAGACTTTGATTAGATATGGCTTGAAAACAGAACTTTTGTTTTTAAATTTTTATTTTGTTTTGGGGTATAGCCAATTATTAATGCTGTGTTAGTTTCAGGTGAACAGTGAAGAGACTCAGCCACACATATACAGGTATCCATTCTTCCCCAAACTCCCCTCCCGTCCAGGCTGCCACGTATCATTGAGCAGAATTCCATGGGCTGTACAATAGGTCCTTGCTGGTTTCCATTTTAAATATAGCAGTGTATACGTGACCATCCCATACTCCCTAACTGTCCTCTCCCCCTGGCAACCAGAAGATCATTTTCTAAGTCTGTAAATCTCTTTCTGTGAAAACATAACTTTGGAAAAATTTATTCTGGAACAATCAGAAAAATTTGAATAAAGAATGAATATTATCATTAATTTTCTAATGATGTGCATATGTAGGAGAATATCTTATTTTCAAAACACAGGATGAAATATTCAGGAATGCAATGTTATAAAGCATGTGAAATTTCCAACTGATTCAGAAAAAATATATATAATACATAATAATATACAGGTAAAGCCTAAATGGCAAAAAATAATATTTACAGTTACTGAACATGAACAGTGGTTATATATGCGATCACTGTACTAGTCTTCCCATTTTTCAGGATGTTTAACATGTCTGCATTTAAAAGATGGAAAAAATGATGTCAATGCATATCTTATAGAGCAAAGAACAGGAGATGGACCTGACGTTCCCCTAAGGTCCATTTAATTCTTCAGATTCTACAATAACAACAACAAAAGAGATTGGAGGTAGTAGTTATAGAGAAGAAAAGAAAAATGGAGGGATTAAAAAACAGCTTCCTATAAGCCAATATCATAACAGCTTGCTCATTAGATTAGTGTGATTACTTCTTTATTAGGCCTTATTTGAGCTGTCATCTGGTATCAATTAGGNAACAACAAAAAAAGAGATTGGAGGTAGTAGTTATAGAGAAGAAAAGAAAAATGGAGGGATTAAAAAACAGCTTCCTATAAGCCAATATCATAACAGCTTGCTCATTAGATTAGTGTGATTACTTCTTTATTAGGCCTTATTTGAGCTGTCATCTGGTATCAATTAGGTCAGTTATAATCTGTCGGGTCTACAGGAGTGAAATGGAGCAAGGTTCATCATGGCGTGAGGATGGCGTAATTAAAGCAATGGAAGTAATGGCTACTCTTCATTTAACCCTCATCCAATCAACCAAGCCCATATTGGCCATCCACTCACGTTGAATGCTAAAGATGTGGAAGAAGAAAAATACTGCCAAAATAGAGTTTTAAAACTCTCATTTCAGGCATCAAATCACTAGTGAGATAATGAGTTACAAATAAAATATACTGGAATATCATTGTATTTATTTTTAGAAATGGCATAATTCATTTGGAAATCCATCCCCTAGTGATTTAATTCTATACATATGTGTATATGTTATACGTCATGGGTATGTAAGTATATATGCGTATATACCTAATTCTCAACCAGAAAAAAATGAAAGAGAAGGAGGGGAAGTGTGTAAATATTTTCCTAGAGGGCAAAAATTTTCCATAGGTAGTCTAGAATTTTTAAAAGAGCATTTTAAGCACACATGAGTTGAACTGAGCATATATAACTCCCCTGAGCCTTGAAGAATCTAAGCAAAAACTTGAGACCAAAACGGTGGCTATGTTGCAAATTTTCCAAAAAATTTATGTCAGGTTTATTTTATTATTTCACTTCAGTTGTAAGAGGAACAAAGGAAGCATGGAAGACACAAGAATCCAATTTAGTCTCAGCACTAAAATATCAAGAAACAGGGGGTTTCCCTGGTGGTCTAGTGGTTGAGTCTCTGTGCTTCCATTGCAGGGGTACAGGTTCAATCCTTGGTCAGGTAACTGAAATTCCACATGCCATGTGGTGTGACCAAGCTTTTTTTTAATTAAAATATTAAAAATAGCACAAATGAGGTCAGGATAATTAGTCCAAAAAATTGAACTACGGTGAAATTTCATTTATACACCCTTGTAGGTAATGAGGAGTTTGGACCAATAGTTACACAGATTAGCGATTTTTAATAAATCTTATATGCAAGCATATTTGGAAAACTCAGCAGTGGCCACAGGACTAGGAAAGGTCACTTTCATTCCAGTCTCAAAGAAGACCAATGCCAAAGAATGTTCAAACTATTATACAATTGCACTCATTCCACATGCTGGCAAGGTAATGCTCAAAGTCCTTCAAGCTAGGCTTCAAGAGTATGTGAAGCAAGAAATTCAGATGTACAAGCTGGATTTAGAAAAGGCAGAGGAAGCAGAAATCAAATTGCCAAATCCGCTGGATCATAGAAAAAGAAAGGGAATTACAGAAAAACATCTACTTTTGCTTCATTGACTATACTAAAGTCTTTAATTGTATGGATCACAACAAACTGTGGAAAATTCTTAAAGACCTTACCTGTTTTCTGAGATATCTCTATGCAGGTCAAGAAACAACAATTAGAAACAGACATGAAACAACAAACTGGTTCAAAATTGGGAAAGGAGTACGTAAACACTTTATATTGTCACCCTGTTTATTTAACTTATATGCAGAATACATCATATGAAATGCCAGGCTGGATAAATCAAAAGCTGGAATCAAGATTGCCGGGAGAAATATAAAGTGTCTCAGATATGCAGATGACACTACCCTTATAGCAAAGAGAAACTAAAGAGCCTCTTGCTAAAGGTGAAAGAAGAGAGTGAAAAACCTGGCTTAAAACTCAACATTCAAAAAACTAAGATCATGGCATCTGGTCACATCAATTTGTGGCAAATAGATGGGGAAACAATGGAAATAGGAACAGACTTTATTTTCTTGGACTTCAAAATCACCACGGATGGTGACTTCAGTCATGAAATTAAATGGAACTAGCTTCTCAGAAGAAAAGCTATGACAAACTTAGACAACATATTAAAAAGCAGAAATATCACTTTGCTGACAAAGGTCTGTATATTCAAAGCTATGGTTTTTTCCAATAGTCATATACAGATGTGAGATTTGGACCATAAAGAAGGCTGACTGTTGAAGAATTGATGTTTTTGAACTGTGGTGCTAAAGATGACTCTTGAGGGTCCCTTGGACTGCAAGGAGATCAAACCAGCCAATCCTAAAGGAAATCAATCCTGAATATTCATTAGAAGGACTGATGCTGAAGCTGAAATTCCAATCTTTTGGCCACCTGATGTGAAGAGATGACTCATTGGAAAAGACCCTGATGCTGGGAAAGATTGAAGGCAGGAAGAGAAGGGTGTGACAGAGGATGAGATGGTGGGATGACATCTTCAACTCAATGGACATGAGTTTGAGTAAATTCTAGGAGACAGTGAAGGACAGGGAAGCCTGACATGATGCAGTCCATGGGTTTGCAAAGAGTTGGACAACACTGAGCAACTGAACAACAACAAATAAATGTTAAATTTATTAATATTTAAATTATACTTAAGTATTACTTCAAATTATGCAATCCTCCTTTCATGATTCAGAAAGTCTGAAGGATTTCAGAGCTTTACTTACAGAGATTGAGCTAAATTCAGCATTATCATCGCAACAGCATCCAAGTTGTATTTCCAAGAAATAAATTGACAAGAACTTGTTCAGCAGTTTTTTTTTTTTTTTTTTCCTTTCATAAAAATAGGATACAAGATTGGAAATAGGAAAATAAGAAGCACAAAGTCTGGACTGCAAATTAATGAGTTTCTATATAAGTGAAGATACATGACACTGATCTGTCTTCTGACCTTGGTGCTGCCATGTAAGTAACTCTGACTCAATTCACTTGTCCAAGGGACTTTTTCTGGGCCGCAGTTTTATTATTTATGAAATGAAGATAGCACATATTACCAAACGTACCTAAATCACTATTCAGCTTTAAATTTCATACCTTTTATGACTTTTAGTTACCTCCCTCTAAAGTCATTCACTCTTAAGAGGAAGGAATTAGATAGGCAGAGGCCACAGAAAGTAAAAGTGGTATCAGAGTCTTATGCTCACCTCCTCTTCCCTTCCCCTCGCTTCTCTTTTTTAAGGTTTAGGCACTATGCCTAATTTAACTAATAAGATCGCCTACAATGTAGGATATTATGGTAATTACACTATCCTATCAAATTTTCTATATTATCATGGAATTTGCAGGTCACATTTCACCACATGTTAATTTCCTAAGTCTATTTTCAATAGATATTGACCAATGGCATCATTGTAATGATGCCCTAATTAGTTCTAGCTCCAGTGTAATTATGCTATAATAAGCTATTCCTTATCATAATTCACATGCTAATGAGCTTCCTTTGACCATCCTAAAGTTCTGATAAAATATTGCTTAACTCTATGAACCTAAGAAGCTATTATTGTTGGACACAAGATGAAAAGGAAGACAAAAGGTTGTATCTGGGCTTCTCAGGTGGCTCAGTGGTAAAGAATCTGCCTGCCAATCCAGGAAATGCAAGTTCTATCCTTGGGTCAGAAAGATCATCTGGAAGAGGAAATGGCAACCCACTCCAGCATTCTTGCCTGAAAAATCCCATGAATAAGGAGCCTGGCAGGTTACAGTCCACAGAGTTGCAAAGAGTTGGACATGACTGAGTGACTGAGCATGAAAAATATGTCTAGCTTAGTTCTAAGCCTTGGTTCTTTGTTCACGCAATACTTTCTCTGTTTACTCTGCCAAATGAATAGTAGCAGAAAGACTTAACCCTACACTTTTGGAAAAAAAGTCAGACAATCACCAATATTATCACCTCAGCTCCAAATTTATGGCCAAGGGACCATATTATTCAGTCTCAGCCTCTTTTCCACAGCTTTTCATCCAGAGTTTGGTGGGCAGTAGCTTTCCACCGCCTTCCAAGTGAGCCTGGGGGAGCCAGTTTGGTAGGGCTCCCTGTAGTTCTAACAGAAAGAACATGGACAAGTTGATCTGCGTCCCAATGCCTGCCACTGGAGCTCTATGAACAGGCAGCCTCACTAACAGAAGCACAATATGCAAGATGCCAGTGCATCTCTGTGATTTACAATATGTCAATGTGCAAGCCCAATGAAGAGGTTTGTTGTCTACCATAAAACCAGATGGATGTAAGCAGTGATTAGAAGCAATTAGCTCTGTTCAGCACTAAATAACTTTCCATCATTAATGTACATTTTTCCACCTCATTAAAGCTACAGAGGAGAGCATGAGGTAAGGAGCTCTCAATTTGAATTTCAGATATGCATATGTTTGGAGGGAAAAAAAACAAATTTGCAAGGAAAACAGAATACATGTTAATAAAAGCTTTGTTTTGAAGTCATTTTTGTTCCATCAGTACTGGTATGGACATATATTCAATCTTACCAGCATTCACCAGGCCTTAGGTGAACATGAAATGTATGAAGCAAAAGTCTGGTAAGAAACACAGAAGTTATCAAAAGACAAGTGATAACAGATGTAAAAATTATTTTCTGTTTTGCTTCCAATATAATAACAGTATGCTTTCAATGATTGGTCATATAATTTAAAATGATAAATTAAGAAAATCTCATATTGATTATCCAAGATATAAGAGCTTTCTAATTGATAGCATTAATTAAAAAATAAACTGATACCTTCCCACAAAACCTTTCAAAATCGACTGACTTCTTAAAATATTGTAGGAAATGTTCCAGGTCACACAATTAGAATATGATATTAAATGAATAAACAATGTACACTATGATCTCAAATATATTTTAAAAAAACTAAGGGAAAATATTAGAAATAAATAAACTGAAATAGCATTAATGGATATTCTAGAGAATAGGATTCTGGATGAATTTTTTCCTTCATTATTCTCATTCATACCTCCAACTTTTCTGTATTGTTCAATCATTTACTCACTTATCTCTTACTTTGTTCTGCAAAGGATTGAACATAGCTTAAAAAGTAAAAATAATTGAGCTAACAAGTATCCTATTTTGTGTATATAATTGAATATAAAGAAGTAGTAAAGCAGAGAGGTTAAGAACATGTGATTAGTAGTAGGGAATACCACAACATCTAGCCTGTCTCCTGAGAAACCTGTATGCGAGTCAAGAAGTAAGAGTTAGAACCAGACATGGAACAATGGACTGGTTCAAAATTAGGAAAGGAGTATCACAAGGTTTATATTGTCACCCTGCTTATTTAACTTCTATGCAGAGTATGTCATGTGAAATGGATGAATGACTCACAAGCTGGAACCAATATTGCTGGAAGAAATATCAGCAACCTCAGATATGCAGATGACACCACTCAAATGGCAGAAAGCAAAGAGAGACTAATAAGTCTCTTAATGAAAATGAAAGAGGAGAGTGAAAAAACTGGCTTAAAATTCAGCATTCAAAACACTAAGATCATGGCATCCAATCCCATCACTCCATGACAAACAGAATGGGAAAAAGTGGAAGCAGTGACAGATTTCACTTTCTTAGGCTCCAAAATCGCTACAGATGGTGCCAGTAGCTATGAAATTGAAAAACACCTGCTCCTTGGATGGTGTGATCACTCACCTAGAGCCAAACATCCTGGGATGCAAAGTCAAATGGGCCTCAGGAACATCACTATGAACAAAGCAGTGAAGGTGATGGAATTTCAGTTGAGCTATTTCAAATCCTGAAAGATGATGCTGTGAAAGTGCTGCACTCAATATGCCAGCAAATTTGGAAAACTCAGCAGTGGCCACAGGACTAGAAAAGGTCAGTGTTCATTCCAATCCCAAAGAAAGGCAATGCCAAAGAATGTTCAAACTACCACACAATTGCACTCATCTCATAGGTGGGCAAAGTAATGCTCAAAATTCTCCAAGCCAGGCTTCAGGAGTACATGAACTGAGAATTCCAGATGTTCAAGCTGGGTTTAGAAGAGGCAGAGGAACCAGAGGTCATATTGCCAACATCCACTGGATCATTGAAAAAGCAAGAGAGTTCCAGAAAAACATCCATTTCTGCTTTATTGACTATGCCAAAGCCTTTGACTGTGTGGATCAGAACAAACTGTGCAAAATTCTTCAAGAGATGGTAATACTAGACCACCTTACCTGCCCCTGAGAAATCTGCATGCAGGTCAACAAGCAATAGTTAGAACTGAAAAAGGAACAGCAGACTGGTTCCAAATTGAGAAAGGAGTACATCAAGGCTGTATATGGTCACCCTGCTTATTTAATTTATATGCAGAGTACATCATATGAAATGCCAGGCTGGATGAAGCACAAGCTGGAATTAATATTGTCAGGAGAAATATCAATAACCTCAGATATGCAGATGACACTACCCTAATGGCAGAAAGTAAAGAAGAGCTAAAGAGCCTCTTGATGGAAGTGAAAGAGGAAAGTTAAAAAAGTTGGCTTAAAGCTCAACATTCAGAAAACTAAGATCATGGCATCTGGTCCCATCATTTCATGGCAAATAGATGAAGAAACAATGAAAACAGTGAGAGACTTTATTTTGGGGAGGCTCCAAAATCACCACAGATGGTGACTGCAGCCATGAAATTAAAAGACACTTACTTCTTGGAAGAAAAGTTATGACAACCAAGACGGCATATTAAAAAGCAGAGACATTATTTTGCCAACAAATGTTCATCTAGCAAAGCTATGGTTTTTCCAGTAATCATGTATGGATGTGCGAGTTGGACTATAAAGAAAGCTGAGCACCGAAAAATTGATGCTTTTGAACCATGGTGTTGGAGAAAACTCTTGAGAGTCCCCTAGACTGCAAAGAGATCAAGCCAGTCAATCCTAAAGGAAATCACTACTGAATATTCATTGGAAGGACTGATGCTGAAGCTGAAATTCCAATACTTTGGCCACCTCATGCGAAGAGCTGACTCATCAGAAAAGATCCTGATGCTGGGAAAGATTGAAGGCAGGAGAAGGGGACAACAGAGGATGAGATATTTGGATGGTATCAATAGACATGAGTTTGAGCAAGCTCTGGGAGTTGGTGATGAACAGGGATACTTTGCATGCTGTAGTCCATGGGTTCCTAAAGAGTTGGACATGACTGAGTGACTGAACTGAACTGCTCCTTGGAAGGAAAGTTGTAATAAATTTAGACACCATATTAAAAAGCAGAGACATCACTCCGCTGACAAAGGTTTGTTTTGTCAAAGCTATGGTTTTTTTCTGTAGTCACGTACAGATGTGAGAGTTGGACCATAAAGAAGACTGAGCACCAAAGAACTGATGCTTTTGCATTGTGGTGCTAGAGAAGACTCTTGAGAGCTCCTTGGACTGTGAGGAGATCAAACCAGTTAATCCTAAAGGAAATCAACCCTGAATATTCATTGGAAAGACTTAATGCTGAAGTTGAAGCTCCCATACTTTGGCCACCTGATGTGAAGAGCTGACTCATTGGAAAAGACCTTGATCCAGGAAAGAATGAAGGCAAAGGGAAAAGGGGGTGGCAGAGCATGAGGTGGTTAGATAGCATTACTGACTCAATGAACATGAATTTGAGCAAACCCCAGCAGGAAGTGAACGACAGACAGCCTGGCATGTTGCAGTCCCTGGGGTTGCAGAGTTGGACATGACTTAGTGACTGAACAACATTTCATTTTGATGACTATGAATGAATGAATAATACTCATTGTTTATCAAAGTTAGTGATAGTTTTCTTCCTAAAGTGAATTTTTAAAATGATACCAATAGTTAATGTGTATAATACTTGATCTTTGTCAGGTACTGTTCTAAATAATTTATACATACTCATTTAATCCTCACTCAGTAATCTTATGAAATAAGGACTCATATAAAAATAATCCCACCATAGTCAGTTTAAAGCTATCAACGATTTATTAACCAGGTTGAAAAATTCCTGAAAATGTAACTATCAGCTGAAGAAAACCAATACAAGTCAGCTCCAACACATCACTGCTTATTAAAGGTCTATCTGCATGTTTACAGAGCTGGGCACTCCATAAACAAGCAGAAACATCAACCGCTCTGCTTCTAAAATGATGTCATCAAAAATTATGTTGTCTTAGACACCACTGATTGTCCCCCAATATCCACCTCCTAGTTTCTTCCCCATTTCTTCTTCCTAAAGAACTTGATTTTGCATGACGTCTGATCTTTTCCACCCTAGAAAGGACACTAAGATGCATCTAAGCCACAGAGAGTTCAGCCTTTATGTGATGCGATTACTTCCCTGGTGGCTCAGACGGTAAAGCGTCTGTCTACAATGCAGGAGACCCGGGTTTGAGCCTCAGGTTGGGAAGATCCCCTGGAGAAGAAAATGGCAGTCCACTCCAGTACTATTGCCTGGAAAATCCCATGGGTAGAGAAGCCTGGTAGGCTACAGTCTGTGGGGTCGCAGAGTCAGACACAACTGAGCAACTACACTTATTATTAGTCAAAAAATGGGTATGTGATTAAGGCTGGCTTAAGCAGACTAAAAAGAAAAATATAACATCACAGCATAAAACTCCTAGAAGAGAACATAGGCAAAATATTCTAGGAAATAAATCACAGCAGTATTTTCTTAGATCACTTTCCTAAGGCAAAAGAAATGAAAGCAAAAATAAACAAATGGGACTAAATCAAAATTAAAAGCTTATGCACAGCAAAGGAAACCATCAACAAAATGAAAAGACAACCTACAGAGTGGGAGAAAATATTTGCAAACAATATAACCAACAAGGGATAAATCTCTAAAACATACAAACAGCTTACACAGCTCGATACCAAAAAAACAAGTAACCCAATCAAAAAAATGGACAGAAGATCTAAATAAACATTTCTCCAAAGATGACATACAAATGGCTAATAAATACATGAGAAGATGTTCAACCATTGCTTATTATTACAGAAATGCAAATCAAAACTACAGTGAGGTATCACCTCATACTAGTCAGAATGGCCATCATCGAAGTCTACAAATGAAAATGCTGGAGAGAATGTGGAGAAAAAAGAGCCCTCCTACAGTGTGGGTGGAAATGCAAATTGGTAGAGCCACTATGGAGAACAGCATGGAGGTTCCTTAAACTAACAGTAGAGCTTCCATGATCTTACAGTCCTACTCTTGGGCATATATCTGGAATACATCATAATTCAGAAAGACATATGCTCCCTAATGTTCATTGCAGCACTATTTACAATAACCGAGACATGCAAGCAACCTAAATGTCTATTGATAGATGAGTCAATAGAGAAGATAAGATATATATATGAATATATGAAATGGAGTATTAGTCAACCATAAAAAGAATGAAATAATGCTATTTGCAACAACATGGATGGACATAGAGATGACCATACTAAGCGAAGTAAGCCCAAGACAAATACCCTATGATATTTTTCATATGTGAACTCTAAAAACCATGATATAAATGAACTTACATATAGAACAGAAATAGACTCACAGACATAGAAAACAAACTTACAGTTATCACAGGGGAAGGGAGGGAAGGATACATTAGGGGTGTGGTATTAACAGACGCAAACCAGTAATGTAAAAATTATGAGCAACAATGATTTACAGAATAGCACAGAGAACTATATTCAATATCTTTTAATAACTTATGATGGAAAATAACCAGAAAAAGATATACACACACACACACATATATATATATATATATACATATACCTGAAACACTTTGCTATAGACCTGAAACTAACACAATACTGTAAATCAGCTATATGTGTGTGTGTGTTAGGCACTCAGTTACATTTGATCCTTTGTGACCTCATGGACGATAGCCTACCAGGCTCCTGTGTCCATGGGATTCTCCAGGCAAGAATACTGGAGTGGGAAGCCATTCCCTTCTCTAGGGGATCTTCCCAACCTATGGATCAAACCAGGGTCTCCTGTATTGCAGGAAGATTCTTTACCATCTGAGCCACCAGGAAGCCCAAATCAACTATACTTCAATTAAAAACAAACGAATATATATTCCATACTTTGAGAAACATACTTCTAATACTCCTATTGTCTGTGAAAAGAGAAACATTAATATAATAACTTGCCTGATGACTAAAGCCAAACAATCTTAAAATCAGAAACGGAAATGATATTCAGGATGTAGCTGAAGAAGGCAAGGAGAAACAAGACAATATGCGTTCTTGCTAGCATCTTTGGGCCATTCATCTCTGTGTGTTAGTCTCTCAGTAGTGTCCAGCTCTTTCAACAGCATGGACTTGCAGTCTGCCAGGCTCCTCTCTCCATGGGATTTCCCGGCAAGAATACTGGAGTGGGCTGTCATTTCCTCCTCCAGGCGATCTTACTGACCCAGGGATTGAACCTGGGTTTCCTGCATTGCAGGCAGATTGTTCACCATCTGAGACACCAAAGAAGCACATATATTCGGGAAAAAAAAATCATGTGTAAGTGGAACCACTCAGTTCAAACTCACATTGTTCAAGGGTCAACTGTGACTTCAAAATAGCAGTCAGACCACACTGTAGTCCCAAATCATTAGAGCTGGTATCAGCACTGATCACTGGTATCCTAAAGAAAGCTAAATTTGTCACAAACTGTCTATACTGAACACTTATACCGTCTACATTTTTGGCCCATAGACACTGCCTTCCTGTGAGTATTTTCAGCATGGAGTTAAATAACTGAACCCCAAAGCTCTTATTTAATTAATACTCCTGTCTGTTCCACAAATACAGTTGTCTCCCTGTGCTTTTGGCTGTTGCCAAAATTAGTTAGCTTGATAATCCCTTCCAATACCTCTGTATCTGTGATGATAATTAACTAGAATACTTTTTAAATATCCTGGAATCTACCTATAAGGGAATGTTTAATTTTTGTATAGGGTATTGTATACAATGTTATAAACAATGAAGAAAATAGTATACAAAGTGGTCTCTATTCCAAGTTTACAATTTAATGGTGAAGGTAAGATTAAGATTTACAAATAAAATAAAACATTACAAGACACTCTACAAATCATAATATTCAAGAATGACAGAAACTTCTTACTTACCTAGAATTCAGTTAATAATCATCCTTACCTCTTAGAACCCAGGAAGCAGCCCCAAAAGCTTTTATCACATTGTACATTTCAAGTCCTTTACAAGAAGGGAAGCCTTGAGCCCTCACTGGAGATTATTTGTATAATAGCATAAAAATTAGACTACATAATTCAAACTGACAATTGATCTAAGAGTGACAAAGTAGACTTTAGTGAAAATAAGGGCCCAGAGCAAAAAAAGAAAAACTGTAATAACAGGGGGCTATTCCTACACATTTCAGCAGCACTTAAGAGTACCATGTTTTACTAATAAAAATTAATGTTCATAATGATGACCCTGAATCATCAAGAAAGTGTGAAATTAGAATAATCTGCTGAAGATGGCAGGGAAGCACATAAAATTACCTTTGAAAAGGTTTCATTCACAATAGCTAAGTTGTAGTGCTTAGGACAGGGGATGTGCCATACAGAATTTCTTATGCTCCCACTTTTAAGATAGCAAGATTTCACTGTACATTTTTGTTCTAGAAAATTCCAGGGAGACACCTGGCATTGGCAGTCATTTAAGCTTGTGAGAGACCAGCTCTTGGGGGAAAAAAAAAAAAAAAAAAAAGTTGACATTTCTTTTTAGACTATTTTCCAAGATGAAGTATTTAAAAGCTCACATCTTTGGGGATAAGATGTGATAAGAAAATGGTCAATTCTAGACCCATTAAAATGGACGGCTTTCTAAGGAATTTTTACCTTGCTTCTTTTTTTTTCTCTGCAAAGTGAGCCATTCAGGCATTGCATCTTCTGAAATTTCCTCGCCTCTTTCAGGGAAGCATATTGGGACAGAGCTTGCCAGCTGTCTGCTCCCTTTGCCTTCTGCTGCCATTATCCTGAGGTACCGCCCCACCTTCTGGCCCTCCAGCTTGTGGGGGGTGGGGCACGGGGGGTGGGGGACAGAACGCGTGCTGCCGCAGACGTGCGTAACACAATGAAAAGAGCAGAAGGATCTACGTCTATACATACGTTTGTCTCTCTATACATAGACATCTATAGACTGAGAGCACGCGTGTGGGCATGTATATGCATGTGCATCCACACGCCCAGTGCCAGAATATCTATATGTATATATACACAGTATATATTCCATATGCTCTTTCGCTCTGCAGCACACATATGCAGCTGGGAATAACTACTGTGAAAAAAAATTACATACTTACCGAAGACAAATTATCAAGCAGAAACAAGAATATATGGAACTTAGCTATTATAAATTCTCATCTGACTGCTGCCTTTATTAAAACATGCTTACACAGCTTAAGAAACTGCCTTGCATTGCATACTGCATATCAAAAGACTTCCTTGTCCTAAATTTCATGTTTTACACTGCTCAGCCAACGTCATAATGCTGGTCCTGGACTGACAACTGATATAGTCAAGAGGTTTAAAAAAGCACAACACACAGTGAAAGCTTTATATGATGGCTTGTGTGATGGAATGAGCAGAAAGCACAGGTGAGTGTGGACAGTTAAACAGATGAGAGGATTCAATAATACACAAATGTATGGAATGAGGACTATGTGCAAGTCACGGGGACTGAAGCCCCTGACACATTACTGTGTCGTTTAATCCTCAGTTGGCCCTGCGTCCCTGGTACCATTACTCTTACCATTTTACAAATAAGGAAAGTGGAGCTTAGAGAGATTAAGCTCTCTCTCCTGACCTGAGAGTCCAGTATTCACCCACAGTGCGTCTGTCTCCAGAGCCTGTTTTCTTTAATTTGGGCTGCCTCTGGCCAGGATAAATGAAAACGTCTCACGTATGCACAAGCAGACATTATGCATATAGGAATAGAAAGCTTATGATACTAGTCCGGGTAGTGGAAGTTAAACCTTCCTTTTAGATTTTTGTATATCATTTCTTTGCCAAAGTTAACTGACAAAATATATGATGCATGGTTTGACCAATCAACAATATCTAAACTGGATTGTTGGGAATTCAGTTATAAGTCTGGTATAAAATTTTAACTTAGTTTAAAAAATAATTTCAAGTATGTACATTAAATAGTATTGAAATAGTAAAATCCTTAGTTTTTCCTAATGATATATTAACTTCTACTAAAATGTATCAGGACAATAATGGTTTACTCGGGACTTTCCTGGGGGTCTGGTGGTTGAAACTTCATGTTCTAATTCAGAGGGTGTGGGTTTGATCCCTACAGAGGAGTTAAGATCCCACATGCCTCATGGCCAAAAATCCAAAACATAAAAAACAGAAGCAATACTGGAACAGTTTCAGTAAGATTTTGAAAATGGCCCTCATCAAAAAAAAAAAAAAAAACTTTAAAAATTATAATAATGGTTTACTGACTCAGAAAAACAACAATAAGCCAAATTCCTCTCTAGTTCTTGTGTCACTCTCCAGGCAGTTAGGTTGCATATTCAATGAATGTATCAATATACAATACACTGAATATGCCTTCAGTACCCTGAAAATGCTGGTGATTAAGCATGCATAGGCCAAGTGACAAATGGCAGCTACCCCAACCATTTCTCAATGAAGACTTCTTGTTTAGGAATTTATAAGGAAGTAATCACTTAGTAAGATCTATCACCCACTTCAAAGACTTCAATTATTCATCTTGCTAACACATTGAACTCAATTCTCCTTGGTGTCTAAATTGCTTCCTGATATTAATTTAACGGTTTGGGGAGGGATCCTAACTCATTTAAGCTACTTGGTACCATTAACACTTGTAAAATCTATTTCAGGAAAAGGTAACATTCAGGCAACATTTTCAAAAAATTGTTCCACCCACAAACTTCTCACCAGCCTGTCTATTTACAAATTTCGGGAAGTAAGACATATAGCTATTTGGTACATAATCCTAGCAATTATATAAAGTATAGTATTAGCAAGAAAAATTTATGCAAGCCTGAAAATTATGTTCCAGAAGCAAAGGACAGTTTTACAGAGGTTATATAGATAATTTGTTAAGGTCACTGACAGTTTACTGATCTCGAGTTTTGGGTGGCTTGTTATCGTTGGTAAATAAAATCCAAATCACCAGTTTTGTCTATTATTCCTTCATTTTTTAAAGCTCACAATTTAGAAATAATTTCTATAAAGAGGTATAACCTATAAAGCCAAAATACTCTAATATGTGAAATATATATAACACTATGAATATATGTTTATTACTTTAGTTATGAAACACTGTTATAAAACTATGGATATTGATTTAGGAACAAAACTAAGTTTTAAAAAAACAGTCTAGAATTACTTCCTGGGGTTAATCTCTATTTCTTTTTTCCTAAGGAGGCAGAGTGATATCTAAAGAACAAATTTGGTTTTAGAGGCTTTAATTTTACATGTAAGCTGAAAACAAGAGACATATAAAGCAGAAGATTTCCTTCACCGAAAACAGAACCTTGAACTCTCAAATAATACTATTTTAAAACTAACACGTATTATTTATTTACTACATTCCACCCCATAGCTTGGACTACAAGGAGATCAAACCAGTCACTGAACTGAACGCTACAGTTAAGTCCTTATGGTGAAAGTGTTAGTCACTCAGTCGTGCCTGATTCATTGTGACCCCATGGACTGTAGCCCACCAGGCTCCCCTGTCCACAGAATTCTCCAGGTAAGAATACTGGAGTGGGTTGCCATTCGCTTCTCCAGGGGATCTTCCCGATCCGGGAATTGAACCTCAGTCTCCCGTATTGCAGGCAGACTCTTTACCATCTAGGCCAAAGTCCTTACAGTAGTTTCTTTTTATCTTTTAAATATTACCACATCTAATTCTTAAAACTACATTATGAGACAGTTAATACTATACTATTTTTCAGGTGAGGAAACGGAAGCTTAAGAGTATCTAAATGAAGCCACGTGGGAATAAAAGCCATGTTGTCTAATTCCAAAACCGAAGCTTTTGATCACCCTGATATTCTCGCACTCCTGTCCAATTTTTACTGGAAGCCAGGTTTTACAAAGTGTGTTTACTGAAGCTTCCTGAAGGACTGGTCATGCAGTTCTTTTATTTCTTTATATATTCTGATTTCAAATTTGATCAGTATATTGTTATTAAAAGCTACAATTTTACCTTTGTACAGTTACTTGAAAAGGCAGTAGGTGTTAACATCTGACACCAACCTACACTGAGGATCGTTATTAGAAGCAGGCATATAAAATTCATTATTTTATTGTATAGAAGTTGTTGAAAACATCACCAGCCCCACCAAAAGAGAATCCTTTTTCTGACTGTTTTTTAAACGGAAAGCTATGTTTTAAAAAGAATTTTTTAGGAAATACTATGTCAACGTAGAAAAAGCAGAAGACCAATGCAAAAAGAAGAAAGCCATTTAAAACACTCATAATTTCCACCACTCAGTGTTCAATGGGCTTACTGCATAGCTCACTTGGTAGAGTTTCTGCCTGCAATGCAAGAGATCTGGGTTTTATTCCTGGGTGGGAAATTTCCCCTGGAGAACGAAATGGCAACCCACTCCAGCATTCTTGCCTGGAGAATCCCATGGAGAGAGGAGCCTGGCAAGCTACAGCTCATGGGATCACAAAAGTTAGACATGACTTAGTGTTATCTTTCTTTTCAGTGATCAATAATGATGACTCTATTTCTTTATTTTTTAATTGAAGGATAATTGCTTTACAAAATTGTGTTGGTTTCTGCCAAACATCAACATGAATCAGTCATAGGTATACATAATGAATATGACTTTCTTGGCTAATTTTATCTGCTGATATATTTAAAATATGTGTTAGGTATTCAGTTCAGTTCAGTATTCAGTCACTCAGTCATGTCTGACTCTTTGCAACCCCATGGACTGCAGCATGCCAGGCTTCCCTATCCATCACCAACTCCCAGAGCTTGCTCAAACTCACATCCATCGAGTCGGTGATGTCATCCAACCATGTCATTCTCTGTCATCCCCTTCTCTTCCTGCCTTCAACATTGCCCAGCATCAGGGTCTTCTCCAAGGAGTCAGTTGTTCACATCAGGTGGACAAAGTATTGGAGTTTCAGCTTCAACATCAGTCCTCACAATGAATATTCAGGACTTATTTCCTTTAGGATTGACTCATTGAATCTCCTTGCAGTCCAAGGGACTCTCAAGAGTCTTCTCCAACACACAGTTCAAAAGCATCAGTTCTTCAGTGCTCAGCTTTCTTTATAGTCCAACTCTCACATCCATACATGACTATTGGAAAAACCTTAGCTTTGACTAAACGGACCTTTGTCGGCAAAGTAATGTCTCTATTTTTTAATACAACATCTAGGTTGGTCATATCCTTTCTTCCAAGGAGCAAACAACTTTTAATTTCATGGCTGCAGTCACCATCTGTGGTGATTTTGGAGCCCAAAACAATAATGTCTGTCACTGTTTCCATTGTTTCCCCATTTATGGGACCAGATGCCATGATCTTAGTTTTCTGAATGCTGAGTTTTAAGTCAACTTTTTCACTTTCCTTTTTCACTTTCATCAAGAGGCTCTTTAGTTCTTCACTTTCTGCCATAAAAGTGATGTCATCTGAGTATCTGAGGTTATTTCTCCTGGCAATGTTGACTCAACCTTCATCCAGTCTGGCATTTCATATGATGTACTCTGCATGTAAGTTAAACAAGCGGGATGACAATATACAACCTTGATGTACTCCTTTCCCAGTTTAGAACCAGTCTGTTGTTCCATGTCCAGTTCTAACTGTTGCTTCTTGACCTGCATACAGGTTTCTTAGGAGGCAGGTAAGGTGGTCTGGTATTCCCATCTCTTTCAGAATTTTCCAGTTTGTTGTTATCCACACAGTCAAAGGCTTTGGTGTAGTCAATAAAGCAGAAGTAAATGTTTTTCTGGAACTCTCGTGCTTTTTCAATGATCCAACGGATGTTGGCAGTTTGATCTCTGGTTTCTCTGCCTTTTCTAAATCCAGCTTGAACATCTGGAAGTTCTCAGTTCATGTACTGTTGAAGCTTGGCTTGGAGAATTTTGAGCATTACTTTGCTCACCTGTGAGATGAGTGCAATTGTGCAGTAGCTTGCGCATTCTTTGGCATTGCCTTTCTTTGGGATTGAAATGAAAACTGACCTTTTCCAGTCCTGTGGCCACGGCTGAGTTTTCCAAATTTGCTGACATATTGAGTGCAGCACTTTCACAGCATCATCTTTTAGGCTTTAAAATAGCTCAACTGGAATTCCATCACCTCCACCAGCTTTGTTTGTAGTGATGCTTCCTAAGGCCCACTTGACTTCACACTCCAGGATGTCTGGCTCTAGGTGAGTGATCACACTATCATGGTTATCCGGGTCTTGAAGATCTTTTTTGTCAAACTTGCCTGTTACTCCAGGTATCTCTTGACTTTTTTTTTTTTTTTTTTTTGGTGTTAGTTCTAGAGGGTCTTGTAGGTCTTCATAGAACCGTTGAACTTCAGCTTTCGTGGCTGGGGCATAGACTTGGATTACTGTGATATTATATGGTTTGTGTAGGAAATATACTGAGATCATTCTGTCGTTTTTGAGATTGCACCCAAGGACTGCATTTCAGACTTTCTTGTTGATTATGAGGGCTATTCCATTTATTTTAAGGGATTCTTACCCACAGTGGTAGATATAATGGTCATCTGAATTAAATTTGCCCATTCTGGTCCATTTTAGTTCACTGATTCTTACAATCAGTTCACTCTTGCCATCTCCTGTTTGATCACTTCCAATTTACCTTGATTCATGGGCCTAACATTGCAGGTTCCTATGCAATATTGTTCTTATAGCATCGGACTTTACTTTCACCACCAGACACATCCACAACTGGGTGTTGCTTCTGCTTTGGTTCAGCCTCTTCATTCCTTCTGCAGTGATTTCTCTGCTTTTGTCCAATAGCATACTGGGTACCTGCTGACCTGTGGAGTTCATCTTTCAGTGTCATATCTTTTTGCCTTTTCATACTGTTCATGGAGTTCTTAAGGCAAAAATACTGAAGTGGTTTGTCATTCCCTTCTTCGGCGGACCACATTTGCCCATCCATCTTGGGGGGTCCTACACAGCATGGCTCATAGTTTCACTGAGTTAGACAAGCCAGCAATCCATGTGATCAGTTATATGTCAGTTTACATACACACTTCTGTAATCTAAATCCTTTAGAAACATTCGTACATATTAATAAACAGGTCCAGTTATTTACCAGTTCACATTGTAATTCTGGATTATTTTTGTTTTGTTTTATTTATGTGGCCAATAAAGAGATATTGTGAAGATGAATTCCATTTTATGCTCACCTAAAACCAGGAAGCTGAAGTCCAGTTGAGAAAAATATTATAGAACTCAAGGAAGGGCAAATACTACCTACACATTACAAGATTCACCTGTTTGAAATGTAATAAGAACAAAGATAGTAGAAATGGCAAGCTAGGCTGAAGTTACTACTTTATAGGCTCACAAACTGGACATCAGGAAATATCTCTAAATAATTCAATAACCACTTGAAAGTGGTCTATGTAGTCATCATTTATTCTATTCCTATAAATTTAAGCCTGAATTTAGAAGTCGTTTTAGAGAAATGAAAGTCTTAGGTGGAATATTTATATGAATTAGCTGAAGAGAGCAGTGAGAAGGATTTTAACCACAAAAGCAAAAAAAAAAAAAAACAAAAAAAACTAATAGTATCATCTATAGACTTCAGCTTCCCTTGTCCCTCAGTGGTAAAGACTCCACCTGGAATGCAGGAGACTCAGGAGATGCAGGTTTGATCCCTGGAGCCAGAAGATTCCTTGAAGGAGACCATGTCAACCCACTCTAGTATTCTTGCCTGGGAAATCCCATGGACAGAGGAGCTTGGTGGGCTAGAGTCCAAAGGGTTGCAGAGTCAGACACGACTGAGAGACAGAACACACAAACACTAAAAATATAAAGAACGTCTGAAATAACAGGGAGAACTAAAAAAAAACTTCCACATATATACCAAAGGATTATTACTTTAAAATAAAAAAGAGCTCTAACAAACAGTGCGAAAACATTAGTATCCTAACAGAAAAAAACTAGCAAAAGACAAACTCTGATGATTCAAGGGGAAAGTTAAATAAATATGAACAGGCAAACAATGAGAATTAAAGTAATGGTGAAAACAAGATTCTGTGTTTTATTTATCGATACTCAATATGTTGAAAAACTGAAGTCAGAAATTTTAATCACTGCTGATAAATTTTATATGTTATTTCTATAAAACAATTTTATTTCATGTACAAAGAACCTTTAAAAGAAGTCCGTTGTCCTTGATGTATTAATACTATTCCTAAGAATCTACTATAAGATTTGTCCAAATTGTTCTAGTAAGGTATTTTTACAGCATTACCTACAATGGTTAAAATCTGGTAACAACGAAAATGTCTAGTTGGTAAATAAAGAATGGTGATGCACTAGGCCTTAAAATGTTTAAAAACTTTATTTTTAATATTATGAAATGTACCAAAAAGTGAAAGAAATCCTAAAGAAGATATATAAAATTCTACATACGGTTTGAAGTCAATTTGTAAAAAAAGAAAAACAGGTTTCAAATTTAATGCAAAATTGTATACACATACATAAAAATATACATATATTTATCACATATACTTATTACAGATCTATTTACAGGTATTTTTGAGTTGGGACTTAGACTTCCTGAAAAAAACAAAGTACAGTGGAAAATAACTTTTCCATGAGCTAGAAAAAGAAAATATCTGTACCAACAAAAAACAGACTTTCACAGTGAGTTGCATGTATAAAAGGTTTATAAAGATGCAAGACTCTTAACGGGAAGAACAGGAGGAATCAATGACAAGAAAACTCAATTTATGGACAAGCTATTTTTGTAATTTTGAGTTGCCTCAGTCATGGGGTCTCTAATTATGAGTTCTATACACTTCTTCATATTTAATATTTGATTTTTTTCTCTGGCTCTTATATCAGAGAAGGCAATGGCAGCCCACTCCAGTACTCTTGCCTAGAAAATCCCATGGATGGAGGAGCCTGATAGGCTGCAGTCCATGGGGTCACGAAGAGTCAGACAAGACTGAACAACTTTGCTTTCACTTTTCACTTTCATGCATTGAAAAGGAAATGGCAACCCACTCCAGTATTCTTGCCTGGAGCATCCCCGGGACAGTGGAGCCTGGGGGACTGCCATCTATGGGGTCACACAGAGTCGGACACGACTGAAGTGACTTAGCAGCAGCAGCAGCTGGCTCATATGGGCTTCCTAGGTGGCACTAGTGGTAAAGAACCAGTGCAGGAGACATAAGAGATGAGGGTTGGATCCCTGGGTAGAAAGATTCCCTGGAGGAGGGCATGGCAACCTACTCCTGTATTCTTGCCTGGAGACTCCCATGGTCTCAGGAGCCTGGCGGACTACAGTCCATAGCATCACACGACTGAAGCCACTTAGCACACACACATGGCTCTTTTATGGATAACAACTTCCCCAAATATTCTCCTAATATCTATTCTCCCAAATAACCCATAATTATGCTTCAGGTCTTTAAAATCACTTCCTTCTGGAAGCCAAAAATCTGCCCAGAACAGGCCGATTCCCCTGTTTATACACTATCATCACACTTTTGGGCTTTCTTATTGCCCTTATCACAAATGTAGTTTAACAATTAAGTAGATGATTGGTTGCTTAATGCCTTCTTCCTTCTTCCCCAGAACAGAAGTTCTCTGAGTGTAGGGACCAGCTTCATCTTGCTCACCACTCTTTCCCCAAGGCCCAGCAAGTAATAGGTAGTCAATATTCAATACTATGTGCCAGGTACCCACAAGCATTTTAAGTATATTAACTCAATTTATCTTCACAACAACCCTTTGAGGAAAATAATAAAATTATCATCATCAAAAGAGGTGGCTCAGTGGTAGAGAATTCGCCTGCCAATGAAGGAGACAAAGGAGACGTGAGACACTCAGGGGCGTCAGGAAGACCCCCCTGGAGCAGGAAACGGCAACCCACTTCAGTATATTTGCATGGAAAATCCTATGGACAGAGAAGCCTTGTGGGCTACAGTCTACAGGGTTGCAAAGGGTCAGACACAAGAGGTGGAAACTGAGGCACAAAGACTCAAGATCCACAGCTAGTAACTGATGGGGTCAGGATTCCAGTTCAGGCAGCCTGGCATCCTTAACCATTACCTAACCCTCCTTATTATAGGTACCCCATGAATATTTGAATAATATTTAGAGAAATGAATGAGGGAATACATAAGCAATAAAATGTGTATTTGCTGTGAATTAAGCACCAGCAGAGACATGTCCTGTAACAGCTGTAGCTCATCATTTCATGGTCACCTGACCATAATAGATGCATACGACTCTGATCCTATAATGGAAATACCAAGAACAAAGCTCCATAGACATCCTCATTAGAAATTCAATTATAATGATTTCTTTAGAATAATAGACTATTTGAGGCTTTCAATTTCAATGATACGAATCTGAAATGAAAAGATTTGGAGTAAAGGCGTAAATGGTTTTATGATACATATATGCATCCGCTCTAATTATAACAACTGACCAGCCAAAAAGCTCTCCCTTTTTTGCATGCTCTTATTTCCTGTTGAAATCAGCTTTGAAAGAGGGTCTGTAATTGCAAACAAGTTGTGCAGAATAAACAAGCCATTATTGTAATGAGGATGATTCTTGCTGAGGATTATTTTTTAAAGCCAAATTATAGATTCCAGTCTAAATTGTATCTTTTTTTTTTTTTTGTCACATGCTTTCAAATTTGGGTTCTTATTTGCATTTGCCTGACCCTCTAGTTGGAGCACAAGTTCACAGAGCCCCTTCTGAAACTATAATGAGCTTAGGTAATAACCACCACATAATTGTGTTCAACTGCATACAAGTGTTTACTTTCTACTGTGGTGCGTCTGCCTTCAAGATTTTTGAGATGCAATTATGCATTGCAAAATTTGCAAGTTGCCAACCTTGCTTGGCCTATTTTTGCTATGTTTCACATTTAAACTACTTAAGTGTATAAGTAGAGGTAGAAAACAGCCAGGTTTTCCAGACTAGAAAATTACTGTTGCTTAAGTGGCAGAATTTCTGCTCTGTGGTTTCCTATTTCCATGCCTTGCCTCAGCTACATATCTTTTTAACCATCTGTTTCTTTCTGGCGACCAGTGACAGGGAGGCAAGCAACTGTATCCACATTACTATGTGCTTTGACATCTGGTATCTAAATCCAACCATGGTATTTATCTGTGAATTGTTTAAATATAAGATCATATTAGTTACACTTGCAGATCCCTCTTCATTAACATCTTCAACCCTGCTAATGCCTGGAATTGCATTCCATTTCCCACAGAGAAAGAATATGCATGTTTTCCTGCAGGTTGCATAGAATCTGGGTACGTGAATATGAGATTTATTTAAGTAGCAAAATACTTTACATATGAATTAAAATTGTAAATTTCAGATATGTTAGAGGGAAGTTCAACAGACATCACAACATGCACATGCTTTCAAGCATTCCCAAGAGTGCTCTTGAACAAATTCAAAAACTCTGTAGAAATGGTGACTATGACATATGCGTATTTTATTGGACAAAAATACTACTGGCCCAGGATCATTTGGAAAGTTATGCTGTTTTTTCCTAGACGAGAAGAATGCAGTACTTTCTTCTCTTCCCCCTGTGGCTTAATGTGTGCATTTGGGAAATGGCTAACTAATGTCAGGCTATAGTAGGATACCCCAGAGCTCAGTAGAAGCCAAGAGACAGGGGAAATAAAACAATGGATTTGGTATTATTAGCACCATTCACAACACAGTTAACAAATAATGGTCGTAATCTTTTCATAATCCATTAATTCTTCTTACTATAATAGTTGTTGACTTCCATGTTCAGCTAGGACCACTTGATAATTAAAGTGAGTCATGAGCAATTCAGCTGGAAAGAATAATTCTGCATTAAAAATCACCTCAGAAAAAGAAGGATAATTTTGGTAGCCTTCTCTGAGACATAAAAGGAGAGACAGGAAACTGATCCTCCCTCCCTCCATCCACGAAAGAGCACAGATTCTGCCTTGACCGTGAGGAGCCTCTTAAAGCAAGTTCATTTTCATTTTTCGTTTCTCTCCTCTCTTACTCTCTTGAAGAAGCGATTGTGATTATCATTGCAGAAAGCAGGCATGACATCTGTTTAACAAACTGCCTGAGAAATGCTTTGCAGGTCTATGGAAAAATTATTTAAAAAGCAAAAATAAAGAAGCAGCATATTTACTAGTTCCATCAGCTGAAGCTAAATTCCCTTTAAATTTGCTTAAAGATATTGTAATTACACTGCATAATCTTTCCTACTTAATGCCCTACACTCTTTATAAGCCTACAGAAATTAAATTCATCTTTGATGACTCAGTTCAGATGTCACTTTGTCCATGAAGCCTTCCTTGTCTCTCCCAGATTAGGCACTTTGACACAGCTTTCTTTTGTACTCTGAAATGCCTGTATTATACTGCATATTCCTCTATCAAAGTCCTTGTGAAAGTGTGTTTAGGTCACTGGCTTGTACATCAGTGCCAACCAACTCCTGCCTTAACAAAGCAATAGAGCAAACCCCAAAATACCAATGGCATAGAACAATAAGCATTTATTTTACTCATAGACCCATGGGTCAGCTGGGTGGTCTGTTTCATGTGTTCTGTGTGTTGTCTACGGTAGGAAGGAGAAGACAAGGGGAAGATCTTCTTAAGGTAATGGAATTACAAAGGCATAAAAGAGCAAGCAGAATTACGTGAGGCCTCTTAAACCTTGGCTCAAAACTCACTTTTTCCATATATATTTGGCCAAAGCAAATCATGTGGCCAAGTCCAAAGTCAGAAGAGAGAGGAGTACACTCCATGCATTATGAAACCATGGTGAAAATGTGGATGCAGAGAGGGAATGAACACACTGAAGCCAATAATTAAATCTGCCACAGTGCTAGTACGGCAAGTGTCACATATCCCATAGTGATTTGTTGGATGAATTGAATGAATGAACAAACGGAAAATATTCAGAATAAATCCAAAGTTGTCAAAATAAAATATACCTTTAAATATATATGTATTCTAGTGTTTAAATCCTCCTCACCAAGCTTTGAGTTATACATTAAAACTTATTTGGACTTAAGTGCCTTATTAGTTTTCTATTTCTGCTGTAATGATTGCCACAAATATAGTGGCTTAAAACAATACATATTATCTCACAGTTGTGAGACCAAAAGTGTGAAATGGATCTCAATGGGCTAAAATCAAAGTGTTGAAAAGACTATATTCATTTCAGAGACTCTGGGAGAGAATTCATTTTCTTGCCTTTTTCAGCTTCTAAAGGCTGCCCACATTCCTTGGCTCATGGCCCCCTTCCATCTTTAAAGCCAGCAAATGTCAATCAAGTCTTTTTCCAGTGGCATCACTCAGATGCTTTTCTGCCTTCCTCTTCCTTTTTCAAAGGCCATTTGATTACAGTGGGCTCAATCAGAAAATCCAGAATAATTTCATAATTTTAAATTCAGCTAATTAGCAACCTTAATTTAACCTACAACTTTCATTTTCCTTTGCCATTCCCAGTTGGTACAGTGGTAAAGAATTCACCTGCCAATGCAGGAGATGCTAGAGACTTAGGTTCAATCCCTGAGTCGTGAAAATTATCTGGAATAGAAAAAGGCTAACCCACTTCAGTATTCTTGCCTGGAAAATTCCATGGACAGAGGAGCTTGACAGGCTACAGTCCATGGGGTCGCAGAGTTGGACATGACTGAGTGACTGAGCGTGCACACACAATATGTAACCCAACACGTTCACAAGTTCCATGCAGAGGATATGGACATCTTCAGTTGGGGAGTAAGGGGCAGAGCACGAAAAAAATGATTTTATCTACCACACGGCCACAACATATTATAATAGAAAAAGCACAGATCCAGGAAATAGTTTTAGTTTGAGTCCTAAGACTAGACAGAAATAGTAAATTGGACATGTATGCAAGCTGAGTTGCTTCAACTCTATCAGACTCTTCATGACCCTATGGGCCATACCCAGGCTTCTCTGTCCATGGGATTCTGCAGGCAAGAATGTTGGAGTGGGTTTCTATGCTCTCCCTCCAGGAGATCTTCCTGACCCAGGGATCAAACCTACGTCTCCCACATTCCTGCATTGGCAGGCGGGTTCTTTACCACTGAGCCACCTGGGAAGTCCAGTAAATTGCATAAGTCCCTTCAAATTTCATTTATTTCTGGTGGAATGAAAAGGTTGTCCTAGCTGATCTCTATGTTCCTCCCAACTCAAATTCCATTGATTCTATGACTATAGTACATCTAATTAGACTTGAGTGTTAGAAGATATTAAAGGCTAATTCATCATCATAAAAAAAAGAGGTAAAAGCTTAGCAGCGTTATGGGAACACAGAGGAGGATCATTAATAATTCTCTCTGGGTGGCTATAGAGGACTTCATGGAGGAGATGAGATCTGAGCTTATAGCTCTTGGAGTGTCAGAACAAAGGCCATCTGGGCATGGAAACCAATGTGGAGGACACAGGCATTGAAAGGGCATCAGTTGTGTAAGACATGGGGTATGCGGAGAATGGAGAGAAATTCCATGTGGACAGAGCTATAAATGTACAGGAGAAGAGGCTGGAAGTCTAGAGTCAGGCCAGATTGCGGTGACTTCAGTAACTGCTAAGGAAAGGAAAGACATCAGTAACTTTTTTAAAATCAGCAAAGCAGCAACATAGTAAGTTTTGTATGTTTTAGAAAGATAATGCAGGAAGAACGATTTTCTTAAAGATCTAAAAATCAAAAAAAAAAAAAAGAGAGAGAGAAGAAAGAATAACACGTTTTTTGTGTCTAAGCTTACTATTGTTTTTCATGTGTAAAAACACTCATTTGTTTAGAATAAAAACATTTCAAACTTACCATTTAAAAATAGATTACATAAACAAAGTAAGATTAACCATATAAATAAGGTTTAGAGAAGTAAACTTTCTACCCCACTCAAAAGTGGCCACTGGCTGTATTTGCCAAGCTCTTACTGACAAATCTTTCTTGAGAGTCTAATCCTGTAACTGTCTCCTTGCTGCATGTGTTAGTCACTCAGTCGTGTCCGATTCTTTGCAGGCCTTTGTACTGCAGCCTGCCAGGCTCCTCTGTCCATGTGATTTTTCAGGCAAGAATACAGGAGTGCGATCTTTAGGCGAGAAGGGTTGCCATTTCCTTCTCCAGGGGATTTTCCCAACCCAGGAATCAAACCTGTGTCTCCTGCTTTGCAGGTGGATTCTTGACCCTCTGAGCCATCAGGAAAGTCCTCTAATCCTATAGGTTCCTGTTTATTCCCTGCTATTTAGTTAAGTTTGCAGAATCCAAAGCTCTGGGATATTTAATTGCCAGTTTAATTAACTTCAATTCCTTATCAGAAGCACTGAGATCTTGAATGATCAGAATGTGCTATTCCTATTGAATTTCTCACTTTAACTAAAGAAATGTTCAGATATGATGTGTCCTTTTCTTCCTTGTCTCTCCTTCCTTGTAGTTCTCCAATGGGCCAATCTTGCTCCCACTTCAGGGCAGTGTGGGGAGGGGAGGTTCAACCTGCTATTTCTCCCTCAACTGACAGCAGAGTGGTGTCCAGGATGGAGTCACTCAGGAACCTCTTGAGACAAGCCGTTTGGACTCAAAGATGACTTTATCACTTACTTATGCACTATTAAGTTCCTTAACTACTCCATGTTTTAGTTTCTCCATCTGTACAATAAGGATAAAAAAAAATACCCACTACAAAGGATTGCTATAAGCATCTGATGAGTTATTACTTGTAAAAGGCTTAGAAAACAGACATCATGTAAGTATTTATCAAAGAGATACCCCAGATTGTCAGATATGTGAGAAATACTAACTCCATACTTCCTTAAGCTGCTCGAGTATGATTTTCTGATCCTTAGAGCAGAACATAATCTAAATTAATACATGTGCCACCTAAGGCCTTTCAAAACTTGGCCCTTTACTTGGTTTCTAATCTCATTCCTCAGCCCTCTCTCTACTCCTTTTGCCTAAGTTTCCAGAATCACACTATTAAATTGCCCATTTATCCTTAGAGACCCAATCTGAACCTTCAATGTCACATCATGAAGAAAGACTTTCTTAACTCACCCATCACACTATGTTGCAATGATTTCTTTAGAGGTAAGTTCCTTTAACTAAAGTGCTCATTCCTGCAGAAGAAGAATCGAGTCTTTGGGGCTTATTTTCAGTGTCTGGTACAGAACTGCAACAGCATGATTAATTTATGAATAAATGTTGAATGAATGAAGGCATCACTATTCTGATTCTTGCCTTCAGATCATTAGGATTAGGTTGTTAACAGTTTAGTCTGTGCTTTTACAGTAAAAATATGAAGAAAGCACAATGTGGTCAATGTTTTAAATTACCATATCCCTTTTGTTATCTGAAATTTTATTCCTGTATTTGAACATCTCTTCAAATAGAGGTTGTTGTGGGTTTTTTTTTAATGATTTAACATATTAGGCCAAACATGAATAAGATGTTTACTTTGAAAATTTTTGCAAAATCTCATCTTTGTAATTCAAAAAGAATAAGACCTTTACCCTTATGAACAAATTCAGTTTTGTTCTTTAGTTTTGCAATTCAGAGAGGAATAACTTTCAGGTGTCTTTTATATTTGAAACTAGGTTTTTCCTCAAATTATAAAATACCAGTATCAACAGGGCAAACAATAAATACTTTGTTTGAGTATATTTACTAAGTACTTTGTTGGATGTGCTTCACCTATGATAATTTAACTGTCTTTTTACTACCCATGTCAATCACAGTATCCAGTTCACTTGAAACCTTTTTATGAAAGGTTTTTTTATAAAAAGGTTCTCTGCAAGTCTTCTATAATTTTCCTGCTTATAGCTGCTGCTACTGCGCTTACCAAGGCTTCTATATCACCCCCACCTCCTCTCTTCAATTCATAAAGTCCTTGCTTTATGATTATTTCTCCTCTTTTCTGTACCTTCAAACTTATCCTTTCCATTAACTCCTACTTCTCAACAAATTTTGTCTTGGTTTGGAATCTTCTGAACTTGGAATCTTAAACAAGGAATCAGCTGCAAGTATTTTATTTGTGAAGTAATCCCAGGAAACAGAGAGGGGAATGGCAATGCGGCCCTTTTCATAGGGCACTCAGTAACTGGTCTTCTTGATTCTGGTCTTGAGTCCCTCCCATCGGTTGTTCTCACTACTACCAGAATAATCTTTCTAAAATGTTTAATCATCTCCTGCACAATAGCCTCCATGTTTCCCATCACTCACCAGGTGTAAGTGAAGCTGATCTGAAAGACCCTTCCCAACCTATCTCTGCCTGTCTTTCCAGTTGTATGTCTTGCTACTTTCTCATCAAGCTATATGGCAGCTCTCTAACAAGCCATGCATTCTTACATGAACACTTGTGCTCTTATCTCCTCCTACAAGTGGACTCTTACACAAATTTTCAAGTTTGCAATAGTCTTTTATTCCCCCTACTTCTTCAAACTTCTCTAGGTCAACTTATGATCAGTGCCCACCACACTTAAAACTCCAGCTCAAGCCCATGGCATTGTTATTGTTTATCCCAGGTCTACATGTTATACATCCCCCATCCTCAGTATTGTAAACCAGCCCATGAAAACAAGCTTTCACTTAACAGTTAACTGAGCTACCACAAGTGCACAGCTACAAGGATAAAGAGGACATAGGCCTGTCTCAAAGAGCTTTTATTTTGGAAGTAAAGTATTTTGGGGGCAGAAAAGTTTTCCCTTCTTCCTTTTTAGTTTCTTTATAGTGAAGTCGCTCAGTCGTGTCCAACTCTTTGCAACCCCATGGACTGTAGCCTACCAAGCTCCTCTGTACATGGGATTTTCCAGGCAATAGTACTGGAGTGGATTGCCATTTCCTTCTCCAGGGGATCTTCCCGAAGCAGGGATCAAACCTGGGTCTCCCGCATTGTAGACAGACGCTTTACCGTCTGAGCCACCAGGGAAGTTGTTAGTTTCTTTAGCTGGCCTAAAAAATAATTTAACATGACAGATCAGAAGAAAACCAAACTTCCTACTTACAGAAGCCCCATAAAAATATGATACTCCCCTTATAGCCTGGTAATTGAGGCTTATATACCATCCTGAATGAAGAAGAGGGGAGAGGTCTGGGGCTTCAGATGGGAGGAAGGCAATTCAAGGGAAGATGAGGAGAGTAAACATTGTAAACAGCTGTTTGCCGTGCCATGCAGAGAAGTCTTTCTGATATAAAAAGTTATCTCTGGTAAAAGCTCTCTTTCAGTACAGATTCCCTATCTAAATTATTTTAGATATTAAGGGAGAGGTAAAAAGCTCTTCCTGAATCTGTTGGGCTTTGCCTGTCTTTCTTTTCATTCTTTTTGGCTGTGTTAGGTCTTCGTTGCGGCACGTGGACTCCTCTCTAGATGCAGCACACAGGTTCTCTAGTTGCCCCACAGCATGTGGGATCTTAGTTCCCTGATCAGGGATCAAACCAACATCCTTTGCATTGGAAGGTGGATTTTTAACCACAGGACCACCAGGGAAGTTGCCGGGCCTTGACTCTCTTTAGCTTGAGATAATCCACACACTCAAGTGGCACATTCTGGGATGGCGTATCGTGCTCCCCAGCAGTATAAATACAGGCAACTTTAAAACCAGGTGTAGAGCTACACATTTTATAAATGACATGCAGCTACACAATTGTAGGAGTTCATAGTAGGGAAAGACGACTTGTGGCAATAAGTTTTAACTTTCCCAAATAGTACCTATCTAGGATTTTTTCCAATTTTGACTTGCTCTTAAATACTCAAAAATTCCATGGAAGAAAATATCTTTATTTAGGTTTAAAAAAAAAAAAAAAAAAAATTGTTGGGTTGTCTTAACTATGATTTTTATGGTTACTCTCTAAGGCTCATTTTATGAATCCAGACTTTTTATCTGTGTTTATTTCCATCAGTGTGACTTCATCACCAAGGAAAATCATTTATACCTTCATTCATTAAACATTTGAGGATCTACTATACAAAATAAACTATACCAAGAGACTAATCATAGGAGCAATAATAAATTGCTTTCACCAATTTTACATCTTTGAAGGGCAAAAATTTTCACCATTAACAATTGTGGCTGATTTTAACTAGAAGTTTGTGCCTTTATATTGCTATTTTAACACTCGTTTTGTTCCCCACTAAAGACAGCTCGTTTTCATTGTTCTAGCTTGCTGTTTCAATGACAGCTTTGTAGTATTCAAAATAAGACTAAATACCTAGACTAATTTTAGATGAATGAAAGGGAAAAAAGTCAACAGATCCAAAGAAAGGGAAGAAAATTCATTACAAACAAGGCATAATCTATATTTAACACTATGTTTTTTTGGTTAATGCATTTTTTCACAATTATTTCTTAGTATCAACTCCTAGAAGCAAGTTCAATTTGCTTACTGCATGAGTGGTCTGCACTTTAAATACTGGAGTTTTGGAAAATAAACACACCTTAAAAATCCTTGCCAGTACACAAAGCAAACACCACATGCCGTCAGTGACACAGCTGGAAATACAGACTTGCCTTACTTAACAGATTCTGGTTAACATTATACAACTCGAGTTACTGTCATATGAGCTCAGCATTTCAAGAAGCCATGGTCAGTGAGAAGAAGAACTAAAATGTTACTTTTCTCCATGCAGCATTTTTGTATTCTTTATTTGTCTTGAATAATATGCAATGCTGCAGTTATCCTGTAATGCCTATGAACTGAGTTATTAAATAAATGACTGCAGCCCTGGGCAGCAGTGGGCCATGACACTCGCAATGCAAATTCAGCTGGATGGATGAGCCTGGCACAGGACATCCTCATTGGGACATTCGTTAGCCTCACTTTACAACTGTCAGAAATGATATCTGTTATTCAGCCTGACCCAGGCTCTGAGAAAGACTTCTATGGCAATTGATGGTAAAACACAGAAAATGATCTGAGAAAAAGCAAACCTATTTGAAAAGCTGACAAACCAAATGGCATAAATAAATAAATATCAATACTTCTTAGAGGATTAAAATGTAATACTAAATAATAATTATAGATCAGAGTCAGACAAAGGAAAGGCATTCAACTTTACCTAAAAGAGTTCCGTGACAGTTTACTATACTAGTCCCCAGTTCACACATTCGTTTCTAAGCGTGTACTGTATCTCCATGAGTTACTCAAGTATATAAATACCCCTGCTCTCATTATGCTCCTCTGGCATTATTTTACATATGTCCATACTCAGGGAAAATTAGAGGCCTCTCAGATACTCCCATGTATTCCAGATAATTTAGGGACTCAGATGGTAAAGAATATGCCTGCAATGCAGAAGACCTGGGTTCCATCCCTGGGTTAGGAAGATACCCTAAAGAATGGCATGGCAACCCACTCCAGTATTCTTGTCTGGAGAATACCCATAGACAGAGGAGCCTGGTGGGCTACTATCCATGGGGTTGCAGAGTTGGACGACACGACTGAGCAACTCAGCACAGCACAGGAAAGAGAAGATACAGCCTCACAGAATAGAAGCTGACTTGTCACTGGCGAGCAGTAGCCCACCAAGACCTCTCCATCCTTGGAACTCCTATACAGTTTTTATCTCCACTTGACAATATCTCTCTCTTCATTGTCTTATCATTTGTATTTTCCCCTCCCCACTTGGAATCACAATTTTGGTACACATGACAATGCGACTCTTCATTTCTCTGGCTCACTGCTTAAATAGTGTTGTGCACTGATTGGTTTTTAAGAAATAGGGAGATGGTAATGATAACCCTGTATGTGAAACAGCAAAAGAGACACAGATGTATAGAAGAGTCTTTTGGACTCTGTGGGAGAGGGAGAGGGTGGGATGATTTGGGAGAATGGCATTGAAACAGTATAATATCATATAAGAAACAAATCGCCAGTCCAGGTCCGATGCATGATACTGGATGCTTGGGGCTGGTGCACTGGGACAACCCAGAGGGATGGTGTGGGAAGGGAGGAGGGC
>SJYX01012166.1:564304-579809 GCA_006410675.1 Oreotragus oreotragus
GGTAGTTTGAGCATTCTTTGGCATTGCCTTTCTTAGTGATTGGAAGGAAAATTGACCTTTTCCAGTCCTGTGGCCACTGCTGAGTTTTCCAAATTTGCTGGCATATTGAGTGAAGCATCATTTCACAGCATCATTTGACGCTTATAGTCCGTGGAACTCTCCAGGCCAGAATACTGGAGTGGGTAGCCTTTCCCTTCTCCAGGGGATCTTCCCAACCCAGGGATCAAACCCAAGTCTTCTGTACTGCAGGCAGATTCTTTACCAGCTAAGCCACAAGGGAAGCCCACATCCTCCATAGTAAGTAGGAATACACCGCAGGGAAGCAGTAAAGAATTCTGATTTCATTCACCAATAATATGGGGTAAACTCAGTCATAAAAATTGTAAATTTCTGAACTCGTTATATGTTGTACCTTTAGAGAAAGCATTAGTTCAGTTCAGTCACTCAGTCATGTCCAAGTCTTTGCAACCTCAAGGACTGCAGCACGCCAGGCTTCCCTGTCCATCACCAACTCCCACAGCTGACTCAAACTCATGTCCAGAGTCGCCGATGCCATCCAACCATCTCATCCTCTGTCATCCACACAGAGAAACACATGTGGTCCATATCTATTCCTTTATCAAATTTTATACTTCCTTTATTAATACAACATACCTCGCTTTTTTTTTGAGTCAAGTTCATATTTTTATTGTTTTCCCAGGAACAACAAAACTCCATTTTTTCATTTTCAGCAAGTTAAAGAACATACACACACTCAAAAATCACCATGAGATATTTTTGCATCTTTTATGGGGAAATTGTGTGTTTTTTTTGTTGTTGATTTTTTGTTTGTTTGTTTGCATTTGCCCTAGGTTTCTGCTTGGTGCAGAACAAAAGAAATGTTTCTTTCCACTTCCTGAGAAGCACTTTTGAATTACGAAAACCTCAGTGTCTTCTCTCATTCCCCTACCTTACCCAAGAGAATCTAAAAGATTTAGACCACCATGGGCTTATACAGAGATCAGTAAACAATGGCTTGGTTTTTATAAAATGGCATTTGAAACCACTGTTTATATTTCTGAACCACCTTTGAAGAGTAACACCCCTTACCAGAGCTCTACAAAGAATGTAATATAACTTTAGAAAGAATGTGTTATTGATTACTGAATGTAGTCAGTAACAGGACAAAATGTAAATACACTTCACGACAAATATTCTTGGATCACAGCCTTAAAGTTACTTTACCAAATTTTATTTTTAACATTCAGAGTTCTGGCATAGAAAGGAGTAGCTGAACAACCTTCCCAATGTCAAGCTGGAGAATTTTTCTCTTCTCCTAAGTAATTGTTATAGATGACTGCTATTTCTCTACCAAAAATGAAACCAAAGCAAAAAGCAAGCAAAAACCGAAGAATATAGAATGTTATATGTGGAAAATCCAAAATCCTATGCTTTTAAAACCATGAAATAAATGCTATGAGTTTTTACATTTGTTTGAATGATCATACCATACTTACTTTTGTATAGAACGTGCTAGCGGTTTCCATTTGTGTTTAGAGTAAGCTCTTACTGCCTGCCATAGTTATAACCATCTGAACACTGCAAGCCCAATCTCTTCCCCTCTATGGAGTTTTCTGTGCTCCAATCTTTGGCCTTCTTTCACTTTTAGGAATTTCCAAAGGTCCTTTCTGCTTAGGGCTTTCACACACACTCTTCCTGGAATGATTTCTTTCATCCTTCCCACGGCAGTGTCTTCAACCTTCACAATCCAGCAGAGATGTCAAGTCAGAAAGAAAAGTTATTAGTCATTCCCCCATGATATTAGCATTTACATCTGTAGTGCTTTAATCTGGTTATTAGCACAGTTCTTATGAAACCTGGTCCCAAGAAGAATAAAACAAGTAATAAACTTTTGCTCTTATCTCATTTGTGGGAAATTATTTTTCCCAAGAAGCTAAGTTACTTCTAAGAAATAACATTTCAAAGGGGTAAATACTTTCAAGAAAATACATCCTAAATCTCAACTTTCAATAATATAATCTGACCTGTTCTTATTATTACTAAAAAATATAAAAATGCCATTGGATAAAAAACAGAATTAAGCTTGGTACAAACCCATTTAAGATTGTGTTAACTTCAAATTTCATATTATTAACTGTACTCTTCAAATGAGCTCATGGCTGTTCATTCTCTAAGAATAGCTTGGTTATTTCTCTCCACATTTGTGTCATCCTTCTTTGGTTTAAATAGGAAAAGAAGAAGTTTCTGCTGCTCAGTTAAGAAGAGAACAAAGAGAGACCCAAGAGGTAATCAGTGAGGGACCCTTCTCTGGACCCAGTTCCATCACTGGTTCAGATACTCTCAAAGGAAAAATAAAATTCAACCAAAGAGATTGGATAGAAAGAAGATCAAACTTCTCAGTCCTAAAGAAAATTAACCCTGAACATTCATTGGAAGGACTGATGCTGAAGTTGAAGCTCCAATACTTTGGCCACCCGATGCAAAGAACCAACTCATTGGAAAAGACCCTGATCCTGGGAAGGATTAAAGGCAGGAGGAGAAGGGAACAGCAGAGAATGAGGTGGTTGGATGGCATCACTGACTCAGTAGATATGAGTTTGAGCACACTCTAGGAGAGAGGAAACCTGGCATACTGTAGTTCCTGGAGTCGCAGAGTTGGATGCAACTTAGTGACTGAACAACAAAAAAGAGATAAAATGCGGTTTATCCTCAAAGCATTATGAGCTGAGGACAAAGTTTGTTCCAATTATAGACACTCAATGAAATAACTTGGTAAAAAAATGAAAATTCATGCACATACACACACATACAGTGTTCATATTTTGTAACTCAAAAATTTTAAATAAACTCTCTCTTTGATACAACAGCCTAATTTATTACTGAAAGATAGAGATTAAAATTACTATTCAATGGACTATATAATGGGCCTTACAGATGTCCATTAATAGAGGAAGACTCCCTCCAAAGCACAGTAGAATACTAGGTACCACAACCTAGGGTAACTCAGCAGAGAACTTCCTGACTGTACAAACTTCCTGATCTTATAGGTATAGTAACTGTCTATAACCAAAATAAAAATGTAAACTCTTAACCCTGGGATATTTATGGGAAATAAAATAACTGTCTGGTTCAGATGACTTTCTGAGCTTTTGTAAAAGTTCCAAGTGATATCTAATTAAAAATGATGTTTATATAACATTAATACAAGTGCTACAATGCTAGGTATCAGCTACAACTACAACTACAGTGTTATGGATCAACTTCTCTGGGCCACAGTACCCAGATAACCGGTCAAACAGTATTTGGATATTTCTGTGAAGATGCTTTTGGATGAGATGAACATTTAAAATGGTGACTTTGGGGTCAAGTAGATTACTGCTTGTTATGCATGCGGACTTCATCCAAGCAGTTGAAGGCCTCAATAGGAGAAAGATGGACTTCTCCATAGAAAGAAGGAATTCTGCCATCAGACTGCCTTTGGACTCAAACTACAGCTCTTTCCTGAATCTCCAGCCCTCCAGCCTCCCTCACCAGATCTGGGATCCTACAGTCACATGTGCCGAGGCTTCCCAGGTGGCACAGTGGTGGAGAATCTGTCTGCCAATGCAGGAGACTCAGGAGATGCAGGTTTGATCCCTGAGTCAGGAAGATACCCTGGAGTAGGAAATGGCAACTCATTCTAGTATTCTTGCCTGCAATAATCCATGGACAGAGGAGCCTGGTGGGCTGCAGTCCATGGGGGTCACAAAAGAGTCGGACACGACTGAGCACGCATGCACAATCTCACGTGCTAACCTTGAACCAAATCCCTCTGTATGCACACATATTCTTGGTTCTGTTTCTCTGGAGAATCCTGCATAATACACACACCAGCACAAAAAGTGATCCATTAACATCTATTTTAGAATTACTTTTATGACTTATTTTTAGACATTGCCACCATTTTACCATTTAATATCACTTCAGCTTCACAAAGATTTGAAGTCAAACCCAGAAGGCTTTGGAGAACTACGTGGGCTTGTTTATTTATGAAACCAGTTGGGAGAGGCAAGACTTTTTCATCTAATTCCTTTTCATTTCTGTTAAAATCATTTTATTTGTGAAAATCTGTTCAAAATACAGGGTTTCCCTGGTGGCTCAGGGGTAAAGAATCCCCCTCCAAAGCAAGAGACCTAGGTTCAATCTCTGGGTTGGGAAGATCCCCCAGAGAAGGAAATGGCAACCCATTCCAGCATTCTTACCTAGGAAATCCCATGGACAGAAGAGCCTGGCAGGCTACAGTCCACAGGGTCACAAAGCGCTGGACACAGCTTAGCAACTAAACAACAGCAATGACAACAATCCAAAAGGCAGAGGGCTCCTGCTTCTTAAAGGATGGACAAAGCCGTTCTACAGTGAGAACATTTTCCTTCTAGCTCCTTCACTAAGTACAACAGCAAAAGCAGCTGGAATTATATGAAAGGACAACTCTGGCACCCAGTAAAGAGCCTTAGATGTAGTTTCTGTTGTCAGGCAAAATGCCCTTGGCTGAATTCTTGTGGACTCGCATTACATTTGAAGTATAAAAAGGAACGGAAAAAAAAAAAAAATCCTAACAGAGAGGAATAACAGCAGAGCTGATTTTCTACAGCAGTTACCTCTGAAAAAGCTGCAGGCACAGTCTATTGAGCATTGTGGCCAGAACTCTCAGCTCCAAGGTCTCCATGTCACAGATGGTTTATCAGGAGAAAAATGATAATGGCTGAAAACTGCATGGGTATTTTATTGTTAATGGGGCCAAGGAAAGGAACAGACTGATATATCACGAATAATGAAAACATCATTCTCATTGTTATACAGCACAAATTACAGATGAAACAAACTGCTAACTTCAGGTACATTGGCCATTGAAATAAGAAGTTTTACGACTGTAAGGACAGACGAAGCCTGCCTCTTATCCTGACAGCTCCACAGCCATGCTTTCTAAGTCTCCGTGATTAATGTCAGGTGTCATTACCAAGGGAAAAGGAAAGAGCAGGATAACTTGAGAATTTCTCCTAATGCCTCTTGATGTGCACAATCAACCATCTTTGGTTCTTTTTTCTTCCTATAGAAATGCATCAATTGAGAACACTATGTAATTGGGTGTGTAAGTTATTTGATGTCAAAAGTTATTGATGATGACCATAAGAATGAGATAAGTATGTGCATGTATTTTTGTTATAGGGTATTCAGGACTCACCTTTCTTCAAAACAGATTATAGCTAATAATTTTAAAGGCGGAATCTGTGTCCAGAATTAAGCAGCAAACTGTCCCAGCAAACTCTAACAAGCCATGAGTTCTTAATACCAGGAAGATTGTTTGCCAGCAGTTATATGCTTCAATAAGAAATTATTTTCCCTTTCTTTCAAGAAGAATCCATTTGTCTTAACTTAAAGAAATTGAGTCATTCTGTTTAAATGGGCTTTTCTGGTGACTCAGATGGTAAAGAATCTGCCTGCAGTGGAGGAGACCCAGGTTCAATCCCTGGGTCAGGAAGATCCCCTAGAGCAGAGAATGGTTATCCATTTCAGCAAATACTCCTTACATCCTGGAGCAAAGCAGGGGGAAGACAACATAAAGTTCCTTTTCTATACTGTTTGCTTTGGGATAAGAGGTTTATTTCAGCTCTTTTGTCTGTTGAGTTCCTGGATATCTTCTGCTTTTATAGAAATTACAACACACACATTGTTAGCATGGCGACTAATGTGATTTTCCCTTTTATAGAATCCACAGATGTTTTATACCATCTTTGTCAATGTACATTTTGATTTATGTCATACCTGATGTTTCAAAGCTAAGGAGGCAACAGCTAAATGAGCTGATGTATCGGTTGTAACTCGGTCATGGTAATTTTGCTCCTAAAGCAGTCTGGACTCTTAAAATACAAACATTTCTATTGCTTCCTCTGGTCTTTATGTAGCATTGGCTGACATATTGCAAGGAAAGGAATCACAGCAGGGACCAACCTTCAGACTCTCTACCTAAAACTTTAAACTCTTCCCAGTGATCTACAACATAAGATCCTTATACAGGTCCTCAAAGATGTAGAGACCCAGGGAGTGTGTTAATAGCATTGTTGTTGCTGTCATTGTTCAGTCGCTAAATTGTGTCTGACTTTTTGTGGCCCCATAGGCTATAGCATGCCAGGCTTCCCTGTCCACTATCCCTGGGAGTTTGTTCAAAGTCATGTCCACTGAGTAGATGATGCCATCCAACCATTTCATCTTCTGTTGTCCCCTTCTCCTATCATCAGTCTTTCCCATTATCAGTGTCTTTTTCCAATGAGTCAGCTCTTTGCATTAAGTGGCCAAAGTATTACTAGCACTAGAAAACTCTTTTCCATCTTTGAAACAAATACTTAGCATCAGGAACGTGTTGCATTTAAGGAATGTGTAAGTAGATAGCAATAGTTTCAGAATGTCTCATTCTCAACTTTACAACATAACAAGGGGTCTTACTAATTTATATATATATAAATTATATATATATATATATGTAGTTTCAAGAGTGATTTAATGAGTCTACAAGAAACCACTTCAGACCTAAAGACACATATAGACTGAAAATGAGAGGATGGAAAAATATATTCCATGCAAATGGAAGCAAAAGAAAGCTGGAGTAGCAATCCTCATATCAGACAAAATAGATCTTAAAATAAAGAATATTACAAGAGATAAGAAAGGACACTATATCAAGGGATCAATCCAAGAGGAAAACATAACAATTGTAAATATCTATGCACCCAACATAGGAGCACCTCAATACATAAGACAAACGCTAACAGACATAAAAAGAGAAACTGACAGTAACACAACAATAGTGGGAGACTTTAACACCACCCTTAAACAAATGGACAGATCATCAAAACAGAAAATTAATAAGGAAACACAAGTCTTAAATGATACATTAGATGAGATGGATCTCATTGATATCTTCAGAACATTCCATCCAAATGCAGAATACAACTTCTTCTCAAGTGCACATGGAACATTCTCCATGATAGACCACATCTTGAGTCACAAATCAAGCCTCAGTAAATTTAAGAAAACTGAAATCATATCAAACATCTTTTCCAGCCACAGTGCTATGAGACTAGATATCAGTTACAAGAAAAAAAAAATGTAAGAAACACAAACACATCTGTCTCTTATACACATCTTGCATATCTGAGGNATTCTCCATGATAGACCACATCTTGAGTCACAAATCAAGCCTCAGTAAATTTAAGAAAACTGAAATCATATCAAACATCTTTTCCAGCCACAGTGCTATGAGACTAGATATCAGTTACAAGAAAAAAAAAATGTAAGAAACACAAACACATGGAGATTAAACAACATGTTTCTAAATAACCAACAAGTTACTGAAGAAATCAAAAGGGAAATCAAAAAATTTCTAGAAACAAATGACAATGAAAACAACTCAAAACCTATGGGATGCAGCAAAAGCAGTTATAAGAGGGAAGTTTATAGCAATACAATCCTACCTCAAGAAACAAGAAAAACATCGAACAGACAACCCAATTTTACACCTAAAACAACTGGAAAAAGAAGAACAAAAAAAAACCCCAAATTAGTAGAGGGAAATAAATTGTAAAGATCTGAGCAGAATAAATGAAAAAGAAATGAAACAATAATAAAGATTAATAAAACTAAAAGCTGGTCTCTTGATAAACAAAACTGACAAATCTTTAGACAGATTCATCAAGAAAAAAAAGGGAGAAGAATCAAATCCACAAAATTAGAAATGAAAAAGGAGAGGTTACAACAGACAATGTGGAAATACAAAGGATTATAAGAGACTATTATGAACAACTACACGGCAATAAAATGAATAACCTGGAAGAAATGGACTGATTCTTAGAAAAGTTCAATCTTCCAAGACTCAACCAGGAAGAAATAGGCATTATGACCAACCTAATTACAAGCACTGAAATTGAAGCTGTGATCAAAAAACCTCCCAAGAAACAAAAGCCCAGGACCAGACTGCTTCACAGGAGAATTCTATCAAACACATAGAGACGAGCTAACGCCTATCCTTCTAAAACTCTTTCAAAAAATTTCAGAGGAAGGAACACTTCCAAACTCATTCTATGAGGCCACCATCACCCTGATACCAAAACCAGACAAAGACAACACACACAAAAGAAAACTACAGGCCAATATCACTAATGAACAGTGATGAACATAGATGCAAAAATCCTCAAAACAATTTTAGCAAACAGAATGCAGCAACACATCAAAAAGTTCATACACCATGATCAAGTTGGGTTTATTCCAGGAATGCAAGGATTCTTCAATATATGTAAACTAATCAATGTGATATACCATATCAACAAATTGAAGATAAAAATCACATGATCACCTCAATAGATGCAGAAAAAGCCTTTGACAAAATTCTGCACCCATTTATGATCAAAACTCTTCAAAAAATGGGCATAGAAGGAACCTACCTCAACATAGTAAAGGCCGTATATGATAAGCCTACAGCAAACATTATTCTCAGTGGTGAAAAGCTGAAAGCATTCCCCCTAAGATCAGGAACATGACAGGGTGTCCATTTTTACCATTATTATTCAACACAGTTTTGGAAGTCCTAGATACAGCAATCAGAGAAGAAAAAGAAATAAAAGGAATCCAGATCAGAAAAGAAGAAGCAGAGCTCTCATGGTTTGCAGATGACATGATACTGTATATAGAAAACCCTAAAGATAGTATCAGAAAATTACTAGAGCTAATCAGTGAATTTAGCAAAGTTGCAGGATACAAAATAAATTCACAGAAATCACTTGCATTTCTATATACTAACAATGAAAAATCAGAAAGAGAAATTAAGGAATCAGTCACATTCACCTTTGCAACAAAAATAATTAAATATCCAGGAATAAACTTACCTAAGGAGACAAAAGAACTGTACACAGAAAATTATAAGACACTGATGAAAGAAATCAAAGATGACATAAACAGATGGAGAGATATTCCATGTTCCTGGATAGGAAGAATCAATATTGTGAAAATGACTATACTACCAAATGCAGTCTACAGATTTAATGTGATCCCTATCAAATTACCAATGGCATTTTTCACAGAACTAGAACAAAAAACTTCACAATTCATATGGAAACACAAAAGACCCCGAATAGCCAAAGCAGTCTTGAGAAAGAAGAATGGAGCTAGACTTCATCTCCTGACTTCACCTTCCTGATTTCAAATTATACTACAAATCTACAGTCATCAAGACAGTATGGTACTGGCACAAAAACAGAAATACAGACCAATGGAACAAGATAGAAAGCCCAGAAATAAACCCATGCACCTCTGGGTACCTTATTTTTGACAAAGGAGGCAAGAATATACAATGGGGGCAAAGACAGCCTCTTCAACAAGTCATGCCGGGAAAACTGGACAGCTACATGTAAAAGAATGAAATTAGAACGCTTCCTAACACCATACACAAAGATAAAATCAAAATGGAATAAAGACCTAAGTGTAAGACCAGATACTGTAAAACTCTTAGAGGAAAACATAGGCAGAACACGCGATGACATAAATCAAACCAAGGCCCTCTATAACCCACCTCCTAGAGTAATGGAAAAAAAACAAAAGTAAACAAGTGGGACCTGATTAAACTTAAAAGCTTTTGTACAGCGAAAGAAACTAGAAGCAAGGTGAAACACAATCCTCAGAATGGGAGAAAATAATAGCAAATGAAACAACTGACAAAGGATTAATTTCCAAAATATACAAGCAGCTCATACAACTCAATACCCGAAAAACAAACAGCCCAATCAAAAAGTGGGGAAAAGACCTAAACAGACATTTCTCCAAAGAAGACATACAGATGGCTAACAAACACATGAAAAGATGCTCAATATCACTCATTAGTAGAGAAATGCAAATCAAAGCTACAATGAGATTTCACCTCACACCAGTCACAGTGGCCCTCATCAAAAAGTCTACAAACAGTAAATGCTGAAGAGGGTGTGGAGAAAAGGCAACCATCTTGCGCTATTGATGGGAATGTAAATTGATACAGCTACTATGGAAGGATGGTATGGAGAGTCCTTAAAAAATCTAGGAATAAAACCACCATATAACCCAGCAATCCCACTCATAGGCATATTATCCTGAGGAAGCCAAAACTGAGAAAGACATATGTGTCCCATTGTTCATTGCAGCACTATTTACAATAGCTAGAACATGGAAGCAACCTAGATGTTCATCAACAGATGAATGGATAAAGAAGTTATTGTACATATACATAGTGGAATATTACTTAGCCATAAAAAGAATGCATTTGAGTGGGTTCTAAAGAGGTGGACGAACCTGGAGCCTATTATACAGGGTAAAGTAAGTCAGAGAAAGATAAATATCATATACTAACACATATATTCAGAATCTAGAAAGATGGTACCAAAGAATTTGTTTGCAGAGCATCAGTGGAGAAACAGACCAGACTTATGGACATGGGAAGAGGGGAGAAGAGGGTGAGATATATGGAGACAGTAACATGGAAACTTACATTACCATATGTAGAATAGATAGTTAATGGGAATTTGCCATATGTCTCAGGAAACTCAGACAAGGGCTCTGTATCAACCTAGAGGGGTGAGATGAGAAGGGAGATGGGAGGGAGGCTCAAGAGGGAGGGGACATATGTATGCCTGTGGCTGATTCATGGTGAGGTTTGACAGAAACAACAAAATTCTGTAAAGCAATTATCCTCAATTAAAAACTAAATTTTTAAAAAATAAAAAAACTTACTTGCCACTTTGGAAAAAGAGTGCAATATTGTAGGAATGAAGTATCACTATTCCTGTCACCAAGGCAAACCTTTCCACTGGAGATGATTGCTTAATGTACCTTAATTGAGTATCTTCTAAATTTGAAGCCAGAATTATAACATATTAATATATCCACATGTGAGAGAGTCGATTGATAATGTAACTAGCATGAAGAAATGCTTGTAAAAGTTCTCTGGGAACAGAGCTCTTTGAAACTGAGTTGATCTGGATGTAAAATAAAATGTAAGCCTTTGTCATCAGACATAGTAGGTGTTGACTAGGCCTTAGCTACGCTGGGCTTCCACATCACTGACTAGGAATCAGTAAAAAAAACTAAGAAAAGAGAAAAGCAAGGAACTAGGAAAGAGAAAAGCAAGAAACCCCAGGAATGAAAGAGAAGGAAAGAAGCCTTCACAAACTTCTGTAGATCTTCTATATGATTATTCTTTTCTTGTGATTGCATCTCTGACAAAGAATGGACTATTTTTGATTACCAGAGGTTATTACCTAGTTAGTTTATGTCTAAAGAAAACGTACCTGTTTACTTTGAAAGGGGCTTCCCTGTTGGCCCAGCTGGTAAAAAATCCTCCTGCAATGCAGGAGACCTGGGTTTGATCCCTGGGTTGGAAAAATCCCCTGGAGAAGGGAAAGACTGCCCACTCCAGTATTCTGGCCTGGAGAATTCCATGGACTACCATGGGGTCGCAGAGTCAGACATGACTGAGAAACTTTCACTTACTTTGAAAGAAAAAGAAATGGCTTAAATGGCTTAACCTTATATGCAGTTCAAGGCAAGTAATAGGTATAATATGATCAATTAAAAAGTACCACCAGTAAAGAATCATGACAACTAACTTTGCTGACAATTATTTTTCTTTTGCTTTCCCTTAGGGTTTTGACCCACCACATCAGAGTGACACAAGAACTATTTACATAGCCAACAGGTTTCCTCAGTATGGCCATTATACACCTCAGAAATTTATAGATAACCGGATCATTTCATCTAAGGTAAGAATTAACACTTCTGTTATTAAAACTGTGGCTATGTACTGTTTTGCTTTAAAAAGTGATTTGTTTGTGTAGTATACATTTATATCCTTAAAAATTCAGGAAATGGTGCTTGGTAGATGTGTCTTAACTAAAATTGTGAACTGTAAAATAAAAAGAGTTGCTGGTTCCTAATGTCAGATAGCCAACATTCCAAAAGGTACCCTTAGTTTAAACTAAGGAAGGAATTAAACTAAGGAAACTAAGGAAGCAATTAAACTAAGGAACTTATATTTATACCATATGCCAGGCACTATATTAGGTACTTCTTGTATTATTTAATCCTTACAACAACTTTAATATATGTTTAATGAGTGTTGTAATACTCATTTTATATCAGTTTCTCCAACTGAAGTGCTGGAAAATAATTTACCCAGGGATGAGTTAGGAGTTTGAACTCAGTTCTTTGTGACTTTGAAGCCTGACTTCCTCCAATTTTTATCATTCTTCTATAAACATTTTATAGTACAAAATTCTTCCTTGTTTCATTTTTTTCCTGTGGCATTTTGAAGCTGTCTGAGTCTATTTTGAAGCTGAAGATTATAGAATAATGCTGTCATCTGTCATGATGGATATGTTTTCCTTGCTGTCTAATATGATAACCATTAGCCACATAGAGCTGTTTAGGCCTTGAAATATAGTATGTAATTGAGGAGGTTAATTTTTAATTTTAATGTATTTTAAATTGTCAATAGCCACTTGTATCTAGTGGCTGCCCTATTGGACAGTGCAGTTATAGAGGATGTGAGTCAGAAACTGAGGGTAGAGTTCTTTAAGCATTGTTGTTGTTCAGACACCCAGTTGGGTCTGGCTCTTCGCTACCCCATGGAGTGCAGCACTCTAGGCCTCTCTGTCCCTCACCATCTCCTGAAGTTTGCCCAAGTTCATGTCCATTGCATTGGTGATGCCATCCATCTGTCTCATCCTCTGACACCCTCTTTGCCTTCTGCTCTCAATCTTTCCCAACATCGGGGACTTTTCCAATGAGTCAGCTGTTCACATCAGAGGACCAAAATACTGTAGTTTCAGCTTCAGCATCAGCCCTTCCAAATCGACAGGGTTTATTTCCCTTAAGATTGACTGGCTTGATCTCCTTGCTGTTCAAGGGACTCTCAGGAGTCCTCCAACACCACAGTTCAAAGGCATCTTTGAGCATGTGTGTTTTTTTAGTCACTCAGTCATGTCTACTCTGCAAGCCCATGGACTATAGCCTGCCAGGCTCCTCTGTCCATGGAATTTCCTAGGCAAAAATGCTGGAGTGGGTTGCCATTTCCTTTTCCAAGGGATCTTCCCCACCCAGGAATCAAACCCAAGTCTCCTGCATTGCAGGCAAATTCTTTACCATCTGAGCTACCAGGGAAGTCAGGATAATAGAGGAGCTTTAGATTAATGACATAGTTCTTAGTAAGTGATGGAAGAAATAAAAGTCCTTCTTGAAAAAAAATTTTTTAAACACTAGGTATAACTTATATACAATAAAATTTACTAATTTGATGAATTTTGACAAATGTATAGCATATGACCACCATCATTAAGATACAGAATACATTTGTCACTCCAAAAAGTTAGTGGCCATTCTCCCTTCTCTTCACGTCCAACAATAGCAACTGATCTGCTTTCTGTAGATATAGTTTTGTCTTTTCTAGAATGTCATATAAACAATGCATACAGTAGGAGTCTTGAGTCTGATTTCTTTTCACTTAACACAGTACTGTTGAGATCGATCTTTGTTGCTGCAAGTGTCAGAATCTGTGTTCATTTCCTTTTTAGTGCATATTTTAGTTGTCACCATAGGTTTGGATAGTTTATGTTCTGAATTTGGGTCATTTTCGTTAGAGGGTTTCACTGCTAGTATTTTCCCCTTAAGTTTCCAGTTGCTTTTCTAGTCTTGAGCTCTAAATCTTTGTGGTATTTTGTTGAAGGGAGTAGTTTTCCCTACTCTTTGACTGCCATAGCAATGTAAGTTGGATAGTATCTCCAGGCTAAGAAGCTGTTGCTTATAATTCATACACCTTCATTGTACTTTTTTTTAAGTTAAACTTTCTTCATGTTTCTATCTATATTTTGGACATGTTCCAAGATTTTAAGTAGTTCGTTTTAATCTAGTTTTCATAATTCTTATCTGCCAGGGTCACTTAAATTGTCTTATCTGCTAGGAGTTCACTTAAATTGAAAAAAGTAGGGAAAACCACTAGACCATTCAGGTATGACCTAAATGAAATACCTAACAATTATACAGTGGAAGTGAGAAATAAATAAGGGGCTAGATCTGATCGATAGAGTGCCTGATGAGCTATGAACGGAGAGTTTGAGACGGGTCAAGACCATCCCCAAGAAAAAGAAATGCAAAAAAGCAAAATGGCTCTCTGAGGAGGCCTTAAAAATAGCTGTGAAAAGAACGGAAGCAAAAGCAAAGGAGAAAAGGAAAGATACCCATTTGAATGCAGAGTTTCCAAGAATAGCAAGGAGAGATAAGAAAACCTTCCTCAGCGATCAATGCAAAGAAATAGAGGAAAACAACTGAATAGGAAAGACTAGAGATCTCTTTAAGAAAATTAGAGATACCAAGGGAAGATTTCATGCAAAGATGGGCTCGATAAAGGACAGAAATGGTATGGACCTAATAGAGGCAGAAAATATTAAGAAGAGGTGGCAAGAATACACAGAAGAACTCTATGAAAAAGATCTTCACGACCCAGATAATCATGATGTTGTGATCACTCACCTAGAGCCAGACATCCTGGAGTGTGAAGTCAAGTGGGCCTTAGGAAGCATCACTATGAACAAAGCTAGTGGAGGTGATAGAATTCCAGTTGAGCTATTATCAAATCCTAAAAGATGATGCTGTGAAAATGCTGCACTCAATATACCAGTAAATTTGTAAAACTCAGCAGTGGCCACAGGACTGGAAAAAGTCAGTTTTCATTCCAATCCCAGAGAGAAGCAGTGCCAAAGAATGCTCAAACTACCGCACAGTTGCACTCATCTCACATGCTAGCAAAGTGATGCTCAAAATTCTCTAAGCTAGACTTCAACAATACTTGCTCCATGAACTTCCAGATGTTCAAGCTGGTTTTAGAAAAGGCAGAGGAACCAGAGACAAATTGGGAACACCCACTGGATCACCAAAAAAGCAAGAGAGTTCCAGAAAAGCATCTATTTCTGCTTTATTGACTATGCCAAAGCCTTTGACTGTATGGATCACAATAAACTGTGGAAAATTCTTAAAGAGATGAGAATACCAGACAATCTGATGTGGCTCTTGAGATATCTGTACACAGGTCAAGAAGCAACAGTTAGAACTGGACATGGAACAACAGACTGGTTCCAAATAGGAAAAGGAGTACGTCAAGGTTGTATATTGTCACCCTGCTTATTTATCTTATATGCAGAGTACATCATGAGAAACGCTGGGCTGGAAGAAGCACAAGCTGGAATCAAAGATTGCCGGGAGAAATATCAATAACCTCAGATAATGCAGATGACACCACCCTTATGGCAGAAAGTGAAGAAGAACTGAAGAGCTTCTTGATGAAAGTGAAAGAGGAGAGTGAAAAGTTGGCTTAAAGCTCAACATGCACAGCACTAAGATCATGGCATCCGATCCCATCACTTCATGGCAAATAGGTGGGGAAACAGTGACAGACTTTATT
>SJYX01012166.1:582034-599617 GCA_006410675.1 Oreotragus oreotragus
ATTCCAGGGCCAAATTTGCCTGTTACTCCAGGTGTTTCTTGACTTCCTACTTTTGCATTCCAGTCCCCTATAATGAAAGGACATCTTTTTTGGGTGTTACTTATAAAAGGTCCTGTAGGTCTTCATAGAACCGTTCAAATTCAGCTTCTTCAACGTTACTGGTTGGGGCATAGACTTGGATAACTGTGATATTGAATTGTTTGCCTTGGAGATGAACATTGATCATTCTGTCATTTTTGAGATTGCATCCAAGTACTGCATTTCGGACCTCTTTGTTGACCATGATGGCTACTCCATTTCTTCTAAGGGATTCCTGCCCACAGTAGTAGATATAATGGTCATCTGAGTTAAATTCACCCATTCCAGTCCATTTTAGTTCACTGATTCCTAGAATGTTGACATTCACTCTTGCTATCTCCTGTTTGACCACATCCAATTTTCCTTGATTCATGGACCTAACATTCTAGGTTCCATTTGCTAAGTATTTCTAAATACACATCCCAGAAACAGAAGAGAGGCAGTCTAAGATTAATCACTGATCAGGGATAAGCCACAAAGTAAATAATCCATGAGTGGATAGTAAATTTTCACTAAAAGTGCAAGATCTATGGTACCTCATCTAATAATGATGCTAAATGTTTACATTAAAATAATCCTTTTTTTTTTTTTTCCCAAATTCATATTAGATGCCTCAGCATCTCCTCCTTTATAGACTATACTATAGTTCAGTTCAGTTCAGTTGCTCAGTCATGTCCGACTCTTTGTGACCCCATGAATCGCAGCACACCAGGCCGTACATGATTACTATAATTACTGCTTGTCTACTTGCTCACATTTTATCTACAATCTTGATTCTAGATTATAAATATCTAGATATTTAGATATCAAGATGCAGGGACTATTTCCAGTGCTATTTATTACACCAGCCACATACTAAGAACATTATAGATATTTATTGACTGAATAAATCAATCAGTTCCAGAAGAATGCTTCATAGCTTGGATTTCATTGAATGTTGTACTATTTAAATGTTACTTTACAGAAAAAGGGAGGAGCCTGGCAGGCCACAGTCCATGGGGTTGCAAAGAGTCGGACATGACTGAGTGACTTCACTTCACGGCAAATAGAAGGGAGAAAATGGAAACAGAGACAGATTTTCTTTTCTTGGACTCCAAAATCACTGTAGGTAGTGATGGCAGGCATAAAATTAAAAGATGCTTGCTCCTTGCCAGAAAAGCTATGACAAACCTAAACAGCATATTAAAAAGCAGAGACATCACTTTGCCGACAAAGGTGCATATAATCAAAGCTAAGGCTTTTCCAGTAGTCATGTGAGAGTTGGACTATAAAGAAAGCTGAGTGCTGAAAAATGGGTGTTTTGAACTGTGTGTGTGTCAGTAGTACCTGAACCATGAACTTCCAGATATACAAGCTGGATTTAGAAAAGGCAAGGGAACCAGAGATCAAACTGCCAACATCCACTGGATTATTGAAAAAACAAGAGAGTTCCAGAAAAACATCTACTTTTGCTTTATTGACTACACCAAAGCCTTTACTATGTGGATCACAACAAACTGTGGGAAATTCTTCAAGAGACTGAAATTCCAGATTACCTGACCTGCCTCCTGAGAAATCTGTATGGGGTCAAGAAACAACAGTTATAACTGGACATGGAGCAATAGACTGGTTCCAAACCAGGAAAGGAGTACTTTGAGGCTGTATATTGTCACCCTGCTTATTTAACTTATATGTCAAGTACATTTTGAGACATGCTGGACTGGATGAAGTGCAAGCTGGAATCAAGATTACTGGGAGAAATATCAATAACCTCAGATATGCAGATGATACCACCCTTGTGGAAGAAAATGAAAAAGAACTAAAGAGCCTCTTGATGAAATTAAAAGAGGAGAGTGAAAAAATTGGCTTAAAACTCATCATTCAGAAAACTAAGATCATGACATCTGGTCCCATCACTTCACGGCAAATAGATGGGGAAACAGTGGAAGTGTGTGTCAGTAGTACCTGAACCATGAACTTCCAGATATACAAGCTGGATTTAGAAAAGGCAAGGGAACCAGAGATCAAACTGCCAACATCCACTGGATTATCGAAAAAACAAGAAAGTTCCAGAAAAACATCTACTTTTGCTTTATTGACTACACCAAAGCCTTTACTATGTGGATCACAACAAACTGTGGGAAATTCTTCAAGAGACTGAAATTCCAGATTACCTGACCTGCCTCCTGAGAAATCTGTATGGGGTCAAGAAACAACAGTTATAACTGGACATGGAGCAATAGACTGGTTCCAAACCAGGAAAGGAGTACTTTGAGGCTGTATATTGTCACCCTGCTTATTTAACTTATATGTCAAGTACATTTTGAGACATGCTGGACTGGATGAAGTGCAAGCTGGAATCAAGATTACTGGGAGAAATATCAATAACCTCAGATATGCAGATGATACCACCCTTGTGGAAGAAAATGAAAAAGAACTAAAGAGCCTCTTGATGAAATTAAAAGAGGAGAGTGAAAAAATTGGCTTAAAACTCATCATTCAGAAAACTAAGATCATGACATCTGGTCCCATCACTTCACGGCAAATAGATGGGGAAACAGTGGAAACAGTAACAGACTATTTTGGGGGGGCTCCAAAATCACTGCAGATGGTGACTGCAGCCATGAAATTAAAAGATGCTTGCTCCTTGGAAGAAGAGTTATGACCAACCTAGACAGCATAGTAAAAAGCAGAGACATTACTTTGCCAACAAAAATCCATCTAGTCAAAGCTATGGTTTTTTCAGTAGTCGTGTACAGATGTGAAAGAAAGTTGAGTACTAAAGAACTGATGCTTTTGAACTGTGGTATTGGAGAAGACGCTCGAGAGTCCCTTGGACTGCAAGGAGATCAAACCAGTCTATCCTAAAGGAAATCAGTACGGAATAGTCATTGGAAGGACTGATGCTGAAGCTGAAACTCCAATACTTTGGCCACCTGATGCGAAAAACTGACTCATTTGAAAAGACCCTGATGCTGGGAAAGATTGAAGGCAAAAGGAGAAGGGGACAACTGAGAATGACATCATTGGATGGCATCACCGACNTCAGTACGGAATAGTCATTGGAAGGACTGATGCTGAAGCTGAAACTCCAATACTTTGGCCACCTGATGCGAAAAACTGACTCATTTGAAAAGACCCTGATGCTGGGAAAGATTGAAGGCAAAAGGAGAAGGGGACAACTGAGAATGACATCATTGGATGGCATCACCGACTCAATGGATATCAGTTTGAGTAGACTCCAGGAGTTGGTGATGGACAGGGAGGCCTGACGTGCTGCAGTCCACGGGGTCGCAAAGAGTCAGACACGACTGAGTGACTGAGTTGAACTTAACTGAAGAAGACTCTTGATAGTCCCTTGGACTAGAAGGAGATCAAGCCAATCAACCCTAAGAAAATCAACCCTGAATATTCATTGGAAGGGCTGGTGCTGAAGCTGAAGCTCCAGTACTTTGGCCACCTGATTCAAAAAACCAACTCATTGGAAAAGACCCTGATGCTGGAAAAGATTGAGGGCAGGAGGAAAAGGTGGTGGCAGAGGATGAGATGTCTTGATAGACATGAATTTGAGCAAATTCTAGGAGACAGTGGAGAACAGAGGAGTTTGGCGTGTTGCAGTCCATGGGGTTGCCAAGAGCTGGACACTTAACAACTGAACAAGAGCAACAAGAGAACAGTCTCAATGAGTCTGTGATATGCTTTTCTTATATTTACCCAAAGCAGCAGTGAGTTTTTTTCACCTCTAGTATTTAGGGTTACACTTTAAAACTTACAGAATTTTAAAAAATATAGCCTGCTACTAGAAATCTCATAAATCGCAGTTGTAAAATTCTGAGAGAGAAGAACAGGAAAAGGAGAGAATGGTAATCATAAAACAAAAGTTCTCTGCATTGTTTTCTTGAAAAGACAAATTGTTTTTCTAGGCCTTCACATCCAAAAGTGGAAAAAAGTGAAAGTGAAGTCACTCGGTTCTGTCCGACTCTTTGCAACCACATGGACTGTAGGCTACCAGGCTCCTCCGTCCACGGGATTTTCCAGGCAAAAGTACTGGAGTGGGTTGCCATTTCCTTCGCCATCACATCCAAATTTACCTCCAATTACAAAATGACTCCCTTCATACAGTCAGTCCTTGGCACTGAGCCAAAATGCAAAGTCTTGTGCAATCCTGGGGTCTTGAACCTACTAGTCTCTGCCTGGATGCTTCTCTCTCAGCTCTTCTTCATCTTTCATGTCTCAGCTTACATGTGTCTTCTTAAAAAGGCCCTTCTTCTCAGTGAGTCCAAACTGATTTTTCTTTTCATGAAACTTAAAAAGTGAAAGTGAAGATCGCACAGTTGTGTCCAACTCTTCGCGACCCTGTGGACTATACAGTCCATGGAATTCTCCAGGTCAGAATACTGGAGTGGGTAGCCTATCCCTTCTCCAGGGGATCTTCCCGACCCAGGAATCGAATCAGGGTCTCCTGCATTGCGGGCCAACTCTTTACCAACTGAGTTATCAGGAAAGCCCTTTTCTTTGCATAGCACATGGTATTATTTGGGATTCAGTTCAGTTCAGTCGCTCAGTCATGTCTGACTCTTTGCAATCTTATGGACCACAGCACACCAGGCCTCCCTGTCCATCACCAACTCCTGGAGTTTACTCAAACTCATGTCCATTGAGTCAGTGATGCCATCCAACCATCTCATCCTGTCATCCCCTTTTCCTCCTGCCTTCAATCTTTCCCAGCATCAAGGTCTTTTCAAATGAGTCAGTCTTTTGCATCAGATGGGATTTGTATTTGGGATTATAAGTTCTAATGTGTATTTTTGTTTACTATCTGTTCTTCACCCACACCTATCATACCTTCCATGATGATGACAGGGGCCACATTTGCTCATTCATCTGTGGATCTCCAGCACCCAGCGAAAGACCCAGGACACCGTCAACACTCAAACAGACTGGAATCAAAGAAAAAATGATAACTAGACTTAATATTATTTGTGTTACACTTATTTCTCTGGATTCTAAGCATTAATCTAGCATCACTTCTGCTTCATTCTGTTCACAGGCAGTCACAACGTCTCCACCAATTTCAAGAGGAAGAGAAATAACTCCACATCTTGTTGGGAGTGACCATGATCTGAAAGAATACGTAGGGTTGGAAAAGTCACTATGGTCATTTCTGAAAGTAGAGCCCACCACAGGCTTGCTATAAATGACTGGCACACCTCTGGAGAATAGAAACCTACCCAACTTGGAATACTTATACTGACGCCTGTGTGTGTACGTGTGTGCTCAGCTACTCTGTCATGTCTGCTTCTTTGAGATGCCCATGGACTATAGCCCAGCAGGCTCCTCTCTCTGTCCATGGAATTTTCCAGGCAAGAATGTTGAAGTGGGTTGCCGTTTCCTTCTCTAGGGGATCTTCCCAACCCGGGGACTGAATCTGCATCTCCTGCATTGTCAGGCGGATTTTTTTTTTTTTACCATTGAGCCACCTGTGAAGCCCTACTGCTGCTGCTGCTAAGTCGCTTCAGTCGTGTCCGACTCTGTGCGACCCCATAGACGGCAGCCCACCAGGCTCCCCCATCCCTGGGATTCTCCAGGCAAGAACACCGGAGTGGGTTGCCATTTCCTTCTCCAATGCATGAAAGTGAAAGTGAAGTCGCTCAGTCTGACACTTATAATAGCCATATATTTAGGAAACTTTCTGTGTGTGGGGGGGTTACTGACTGAGCACTTCAGAGACATCACTATATTTAACCCTCCTGACTTTGCACTTAGTAGGTACAGCGATACTAGCATACTTGTTACAGAGTTGATATCACAGAGGTGAAAGCATCATATAGTGAATAAGTAATAGAACAGGCACTTAATCCAGGATTGATGCTAACAGTGCTTATCACTGTTCAGTGCTATTGGAGTAAATTTCCCAAGAGACAAAGGGCTGTACTCTTCCCCTGTTTCCTACCACCAGGCAATTCTAGAAGGGTCAGCTATGCTGCTGCTAAGTCACTTCAGTTGTGTCCAACTCTCTGCGATCCCATACACGGCAGCTCACCAGGCTCCCCCGTCCCTGGAATTCTCCAGGCAAGAACACTGGAATGGGTTGCCATTTCCTTCTCCAATGCATGAAAGTGAAAAGTGAAAGTGAAGTTGCTCAGTCGTGTCCAACTCTTAGTGACCCCATGGACTGCAGCCTACCAGGCTCCTCCATCCATGGGATTTTCCAGGCAAGAGTACTGGAGCGGGGTGCCATTGCCTTCTCCAAAGGGTCAGCTATAGGGGGCACCTAATAGTTTGTCTTCATAGCTCACAACTTTCCTATCTTTAATGACTCTCCATCCCTCCATCTTCATAGTGCTAGTGTTCATATGACTGATGCTAATGCCCTGGATAAATGGGAAAATAACGGGAGGACATTTACTCCAGGAAGGGAATGCAGGAAGAGAGAGATAAAGATTGGTTCACTTGGTCTGTCTTGAAAGTCTGCACCTGATATATACAAATTGGGGCACTGTATGCAGTTCTGTCTTCCATCCTGTGTTCTGAGAAAAATAGAGTAGATTCATAGAGAAAGAAAATAAGTGAAAGAGCAGCAAGACCTGCAAGAGAGAGAGTACCAACAACATTCATAATCGTTTTCTCAAACTATTCCTGAAGCCCAAATATATCCCTGATCCTGAGATAACTACATGTCATTAGGATACAACTTCATGCCTTGCTATTGTCAGCTTAACTAGTTCTTCATTATTTACTAGAAAAATAATGCTAACATATACAGGTAAAGTAATAGCTTATCTCAACTAATAGAGGGCAAATTCCAGAAGTAGCTGATGGGCTTCCCAAATAAAAATATACAATGTTAAGTTCATAGTTTCCCAAGGGGAAACTATGGTGGCAAATCCAAGTTACATTTAGCAAAGCTGAAAGATCCGGTGTATGGACAATAAGGCAAAACAGAACCCTCATGACCACTACTAGAAAAAAACCACATTTAAATCAATTAATCTGAGCTATTATAGTCTGCCTCCAGAATTTTAAAGAAGGAAACTTTACCTCTGCAAAAGGGATTTTCCTCCAGCAACTCCAGTCCATTTAGAGGTGAGATGAGGAGATGGATTACATACATTCTAAATTTCTCCGTTTTTGAAAAGAACAGTTGATGAAATCCACTTCTCTGCTCTCCCTCTGCAGATTCGTGTCTATTATTGATTCATTATCCAATTCTATCCATAATTCATACGGCTTTCCCAGGTGATGCCAATGGTAAAGGAATCCACCTGCAGGAGACACAGGAGAACATGGGAAGATCCCTTGGAGGAGGAAATGGCAACCATCTCCAGTATTCTTTCCTGGAAAATTCCACGGATAGAGCCACCTGGGGGCTGCAGTCCATGGGGTTGCAAAGAGTGGGACATGGCTAAGCACACACACACAGACATGATTCATAGTAGCTTTGACATTGCTAGAGAAGCATTCCGGGGAAGGCAATGGCACCCCATCCCAGTACTCTTGCCTGGAAAATCCAATGGACGGAGTAGCCTGGTGGGCTGCAGTCCATGGGGTTGCTAATAGTCGGACAGACTGAGCGACTTCACTTTCACTTTTCTCTTGCATGCACTGGAGAAGGAAATGGCAACCCACTCCAGTATTCTTGCCTGGAGAATCCCAGGGATTGGGGAGCCTGGTGGGCTGCCATCTATGGGGTCACACAGAGTCGGACACGACTGAAGTGACTTAGCAGCAGCAGCAGCAGAGAAGCATTCCGGTGTGTGTCAACAGTGCTTCCTCCAAGTTCGATGCAAACAGAGAGTAGCTGTCAAAGCCATGCTTCTGTCTGAAGAGCTTCGTTCCCCTTTTCACATGCTTCTCCACGCACCCACGTCCTCCACCTTCTTCACTGGGGGAGCAATTTCCCAAGCTTGCAGTTTAGGGTGGAAGGGATGGGAGGAGGGGATTCTGGTGAACAGCTGGGGCCCATCACTTCTCATTGCAGGTCTTGGGGAGATGTGGTTGACAGAGTGATGCACAGAGCCTGTCCCAGTTAATGACTTCACCATTCTCCATCATTATCCCCATCATTAGAAAATTAGGAGGACAGAAGGTATTTACTGTAAACCTGCCACCTCCCAAGGAGAGATAAATAGAAACTGATAAATGGGCTCTTCCGGTGCTGTTCGTCTATTAACCTTCTGCTTCCCAGCTCCGGCATATGCATGCCATCCTGCCATTAATATCCAGTAATTGGCATGGCAGCGGGCAATACAATCCTACCTTTACTGTGAGCGATCCTCTGTGCAGTGTGTCTGCACAAGCACACAATTGCATTCATAATGAAGCTTTTGCTAAACAGTCCGGTTAAAAGACATTAGGCAGTTGTTCCCCAGCCATCATACCATCCACAGCCATTCAGAGCTTAACTCTTCACCAGCCTGGTTACTGGCTGCCTGCTTTGCTGGCCTTTGTGCCCTCATTGTATGCATGCTAACCTATTCATTAAAGGTATACTCTGTTTTTGTTCTGTTTTTGTTCACGGTCAGCCTATGAATGACTTGGAGTCGCCTCATTTGGTTCACTGCCTGGCATGATGGCAGGATGGTGTTTCATCCGTGTTGTGGCCACCGGTGACCACCCAGGGGCAATGCCCCTCATTTGTCATCAATTGAGAGCCAAGCTATTAATACTTAGCACTGTTTCTCAAGGAGATTTTGTGTTTGTTAGTGCATTCCTAGGTGACAAGAGGGAAAAAGCATGTATCTAGTGAATTTTCTTCTCTGTATGATAATAGAGCAGAAAGGAACACGATAACCTTGGTGTCTGATATTAGGAAGACTGCATCCTCAATGTTCATCTGCTTAGACTCTCAGGGTTCTTGAAGGAGCGTGCATCCCAGGAGAGCCTGAAAGAGTTTACAGAAAACTGAGGCCCACAAAGAGCCACCTCATCTGTTCTCCATCTGCTCACACGGTGGCTGCAAAGTGAACATTTGGTCTCTGCTTCCCTGACCTATTTCTTCCCAAGTTACATTCCAGTGTTTATCCTAAATACTTTACAACAGTGACTGCAGTGGGCAGACAGTTTCACAGGATGAAACATGAAAAGCAATGATGAGCAATCTCTCAGAAACACAGGGCAGATTCTATGAAATGAATCGAGCTGGTCCTAAACATGGCTCTGAGGGATAAAAGAGAAAAAGAAAGAAAGAAAAAAAAAATGACAGTTGCAAGGGGGGAGGTGAGGTTGGAGAGAGGTAATATCAGCAAAGAGATAAAAAGCAATAAAAAGACCAACGAGAAGAAAATGACATGACAATCTTATTACTGGTGTTCAGGAACCATAGCCTCTCTGTCAGAAAAATACCAGATCACCCATTTGAGAACTTCATAAAACTAAATGATCAATAGATTATAGCTCCGGCCCTCCTTCCACACAGCATAAAACAAATAATAATATCTCCAATAAATATAACAAATAGGGCCATCTCTCCTGTTTCCTGCAGACCCCTGACAGACATGCTACAGGATCTTTTCATTTCCTCCTCAGGATACTAAGCAGCTTGCCAGACTCCTAGTCAAGCACAGCCTCTCCAGCTGTCTTCTAAGCATCCACCTTTAAATACAGAATCTGGATATAGCTGGGCAGCTTTGCACTCATGAAGGCTTTCGTTCCACAGAAATGCCTGGGGGCAAAGCCTCTGTCAGTCAGCCTTCTATTAACCAAGCCTCTCCAGGCGCTGGCGCCAGCATACAATTCCAGGATAACGATGAACAATGTTCATCAAGATGAGCTGTGGACAGATGAAGAGACAGACGTGAATTCTGCTTCAACTTCACCATTCCTTATTTCTATCCACCTTTATATTTTCACTAAGCCCCTTTACATTATCTTTTATGAATCACAACAAAGTCCAAGGCAGTCATCAAGAGATGAGGTCAGCTTGTAAATCAATAATGTTCAAACACTTTACATACTCCTTACAAAAATAAACTCAAAATGCCTTAGAGACTTAAAAATGTAAGACATGACACCATAAAGCTCTTAGAACAAAATATAGGCAAAACATTCTCTGACATAAATGGTAGCAATGTTTTCTTAGATCAGTCTCCCAAGGCAATAGGGATAAAAGCAAACATAAGTAAATGGGACCTAATCAAACTTACAAGCTTTTGCACAGCAAAGGAAACCATTAACAAACAGACAACCTATGGACTGGGAAAAAATATTTGCAAATGATGTGATCAACAAAGGCCAAGTGCCAAAACATATACAACAGCTCATACAACTCAGTAACAACAAAAACTCAATAAAAAAATGGGCAGAGACCTAAATATACATATCTCCAAAGAAGACATACAGATGGCCAATAGGCACATGATAAGATGGTCAATAGGCACATGATAAGATGGTCAACTTTGCTAATTATTAGAGAAATGCAAATCAAAACTACAATAAGGTATCAGCTCACACCAGTCAGTATGGCCATCATCAAAAAATCTATAAATAATATTTCCTGGATAGGATATGGAGAAAAGGGAACCCACCTACAGTGCTGGTAGGAATATAAATTGATGCAGTCATTATGGAAAACAGTATGGAAGTTTCTCAAAACTAAACATAGAACTGCCATATGATCTAGCAATCGTGCTCCTGGGCATATATCCAGAGGAAACTTTAATTTGAAAATATACATGTACCCCAATGTTCATAGTAACATTATTTACAGTAGTCAAGACATGGAAGCAACCGAAATGTCCATGAACAGAAGAATGGATAAAGAAGATGTGGTACATTTATAAAATGGAATATTACTCAGCCATAAAAAAGAACAAACTAACGCCATTTGCCGCAACATGGATGGACCTAGAGATTGTCACACTGAGTGAAGTAAGTCAGACACAGAAAGAAAAATATCATATGGTATCATTTAAATGTGGAATGTTAAAAAAAAAAAAGTACAAATGAACTTATTTACAAAACATAAGTAGAGTCACAAACCGCAAACTTACGGTTATCAGTGGATAAGAGTGAGGAGAGAGAAATTGGGAGATTGGTATTGGCATATACACATTACTACATATAAAAGAGACAACTAATAAGAACCTAGCGGGGAACTCTACTCAATACTCAGTAATGGCCTGTATGGGGAAAGAATCTAAAAAAAGAGTGAATACATGTATATGCATAACTTGCTTCACTTTGCCATACACCTAAAACTAACACAACATTGCAAATCAGCTGTTGTTGCTCAGGCACTCAGTCGTGTCCATTTTTTTGTGACTCCATGGACTGCAGCATGCCAGGCTTCCCTGTCCTTCGCTTCAAGAGTTCACATTCTATTTTACCAATATAAAACCAATTAACTGGCTATGCTTCATTATAAAACATGTGCCCCCAAAAGTTTCATTTCTTTTGAAGCGTGGTGAAGTACATATTATTTTAATTGATCAGATATGTTCAATAATTTCAAGAGCTCCAAGATAAAATCAAAGTCCTTTATGGGACAAATAATACTCTTTTTGAGTATTTATCATTTTAGCTATTTTTCTTTGTGTTTTTCTTAAAAGGCTATTAGTTGAGGGTACAGTAGAACTTGAATACAATACAGATGGAAATTTAAAAGTTAAGTGACCTTCCTATATCTAGGTTTATAATATTCTATACTCAAGGTATATTTGTTCCCCAAAATTATATTACAGCTTTATTATAGAGGCAATAAAAATACACTCCTTTTTAAATGTAGCTGAAAATGTGATTATGACATTTAACAATGGTAACTTGAATAATAATTTCTGTCCATTTCAGCAACTGACAGTGTCCATCAATTACAGTATTAACTGCCCAGCAATTGCAGCTTCAAAAAAAAAAAAAAACAGAATTAGCATATAAGTTACTGTCACTCACCTGAAATTTTACAGTTCTAATTAGTGATCCAGTAAGGCTGTCAACAGTTAAATGCCCAATGGTGGGCCTGCAAAGGCAGCATTTACCAACCCTTCCCTAGACTCATCCAGCACTGTAATGTCATTTCTTCCTAGTTTAAAATTCTGTCTGAAAGAAAACTCTTTACTTTGGCTTTTGGCAATATTCCTTAACAAGAAAGGAGAACACAGGACAGATGGATCCTCTGAGCCCACCTGAAGTCTGTAGAAAAATTGTTTTATACTCCTTTTTAACTTCATTTATATACTACTGGCTTTTGGAAATTCTGATAGTGTAGTTTTTTTTTTTCCTTGCTCATTTACTATAACATATTTGAGAGCTTTACATGTGCCAGAGACTTGGCTAAGTACTGGGGATATACAGTAGAAAAAGAGAGCAGTCCACAACATTCAAAGTGGGGAGATAAACAGATTAGCAGGCAATTAATAAGTCAAAGAAAAATATCTTTGTGATAGATTTTAGGAAATGAATTAAAATAGAGTTATGGGGCTGAGAGTGAGTGGTAACTACTTTGGATTTGATAGCTAGGAAAGACCACTATGATGCTATTTGACCTGAATCAAGCATGATGAGATGGAGTCAACATTCAAAGGCTACAACAAAGAGCATTTTAATAAGAGGGTACAAAAGCCCGAGGGCAAGAATGAATGAAAAAATTTGCAAGTTTGAGGAAAAGAAAAAGGCCATTGTGGAACACAATGAGCTAGGGAAAGACTAGTCCAAGAAGAGGTCACAGCATGGACAAAGGCCAGAGCATGCACAGCCTTGCAAACCATGGTAAGGAGTTTGGATTTTATTCAAAGTACAATAAGGTGTCACTGGAGGACTTTAAATTGATTTACATTTTTAAAAGACAACTTACTCTGGTCTCTGTATAAAGAATGGATTATAAGCCTTGAGAAATTCTTACACATTTGCAACAAGAACATGAACAAGAAGGCTCATAGCAATACTGTTCAGAATAGCAAAAACTGGACATGGCCTAATTTTCTTCATTAGTAGAATAATAAATCAATTTTGTGACAGTTTAACCATAGACTACAACATGCATACTAATGGAGATGACTGGATGACAGACATATCAACACAGGAAAATTGAAAATAATTATGTATGGAAAAGCAAATTGGAGAATATTATATATAGAATGATTCCATTTATATAAAATTCAAAAGCATATGCAAACTAAACAGTATCTATTTTAGTATATATATGCATACTAAGTCATTTCAGTAGTGTCTGACTCTTTGTAACCCCATGCACTGTAGCCCACCAGGCTCCTCTGTCCATGGGATTCTCCAGGTAAGAATACTGGAGTGGGTAACCATTTCCTTCTCCAGGGGAGCTTCCCAACCCAGGGATCGAACCCAGGTCTCTTGCATTGGCAGGCGGGTTATCACCAGCACCACCTTGGGGGAAGCCCAGTATACACATGATTTTAAAAAAAACAGTCAATGCAAACTGCAGACATACCCAAAGGGGACTTCTAATGAGTCACACCATTGTATAACCGTCCCCTTGTAGGATGAACAAAATCTATGAGTATGGGCAAAGGTGATAAAACGTCACTCCCATGATCACACTGCATTATGTAAGACTCCATATTAACCAGCTAAAGTAAGATATTCTCCTACTGGCCCTGAAGTAGGCTGACATCCTGCTGGAGGGCCTCTGACAAAATTTGCATGGTAGGCAACCTTCAGGAGCTGAGAGAGACTCCAGTCCCACAGTCAGCAAGAAAACAAGAGCCTCAGTCCTATCACTATTAGAAGGTAAATTCTGCCAACGACCCGAGGGAGCTAGAGGTACGCCTTTTCCCAGGGGGGCCTCTAAGGAGAATACAGTCTGACTGACACTTTAATTCCGGCCTTGGGAGACTGAGCAGAGGATACAGCTAAGCCATGCCTGCACCTCTGCACCAAACAAACTGTAAAATGATAAATGTGTGTTGTTTTAAGCCACTGAGTTTGATGCTTTGTTGTGAAGTAATATAAAACATATAAATAATAAACCCCAAATCTGGAGTAGTGGTTACCTCTGGGGGGAAGTAGGTAGGGGACATAATCAATGAAGGTCACAGGGTGGACTTCAAAGATACTGTTAATACAATATGTTCTTTCCTCTTTTCATATCCACATACCCTCTGGGCTTTTCAGATAGGCCAGTATTCCTTTCTTCAGTATACATTTCTTAGTCAACTATATTTTAGCCTTAAATTCTATTTGGTCGAACTTAAATTTGTTACCTAATGTTTTTCTTTGTTCATACTAACTACACATCCTTTCCCATGCTTTTATTTTCAGCATTCCCTTGACATTGTTTAAAATCAACACTTTTATAGAAAATATGTTGTTAAATATTTTAAACCAAATCTTAGAGCATCCATCTTTAGTTGATCAAGTTAATCCATTTGTAGTTATTGTAATTTTTATTTTAGAATATAATACTGCTATAACTTAAAACATTTTCTGTTTTCTGTACTTTCTTTGATTTTCTTTTCTCCACTTTTGCTTTCCATCAGATGGATTCAGTGTTCTTATTCTGTTTATGTTATATTCTCTATGTGTGCCGTTATGACGGATAGATTTACCATAGGACCAATTTAATTTTCTTCCTAATAAGAGCTACAGCATACTGGCACGTTCCTTTAGTCTCCTCCGCCCACTATGTTAATTTTTTCTATAATTTTAGTTCTGAGTTCTAAAATTCCCTCAGAGCTAAGGGAGGAACACAGCAGACCATGATGCTTTGCCATTTTGTTAGGAAAATGTTACATTAGAATGTTTAGACATGTTCCATTTCTTAAGCTATACGGCAGGCATGTGAGTTTTGTTTTATTACTAGTCTTTAAGCTTTATCTATATGAATCATCTATTTCATTATCTTTTTAATAAAAAAAGTACCTGGCTCAAGTAGATACTTAGTATAAGTGAAATATAAAGAACTAATTGATTATTCTTTTGATCCCTGTTTCATAAATGCTCTGGTGATAGTAACCACTAAGAAATTATTCCAACAGATAAGAAAGATCTTGTCTAACTTTTCCTTTTTACCTAAAACCAGTGTACCTTCTATCATATCATTCATTTCATGCCGCTGTTAATTCATAAAATGTGTATGTATATCCCAAGCACCCTTAGATATTAATACTTCAAGCAGGTTGCTTTTAATGAAGTACCTGGTATATGCAAATCATTGTGGTTGTTAATAAGAAGGATGTGAAAAATAATTTAGCAGGCTTCCCTGGTGGCTCAGATGGTAAAGAATCTGCCTGCAATGCAGGAGACCCAGGTTGCATCCCTGGGTTGGGAAGATCCTCTGGAGAACGGAATGGCTACCCACTCCAGTATTCTTGCCTGGAGAAATTTATGCGCAGAGGAGCCTGGTGGGCTACAGTCCATGGGGTCACAAAGGGTCAGACACAGTTGATCAACTAACACTAAAACAATGAGTTTATCTGCTAGCAATGGGTGACAGATATGCTTACAAGTAATTAAAACAGAAGATTGGCAGTGATCAACACAAAAAGAGGGTACTGCCTAGTCACTTCAGTTATGTCCGACTCTGTGTGACCCCATGGACTATATAGCCTGCTAGGCTCCTCTGTCCATGGGGATTTTCTAGGTAAGAATACTGGAGTGGGTTGCCATGCCCTCCTCCAGGGAATCTTCCCAACCCAGAAATTGAACTCAGGTCTTCCATATTGCAGGAAGATTCTTTACTGTCTGAGCCACCACAAAAAGAGGGTACACATAGATGAATAGAAAGTGAGAGGAGAAAGCTTAAAAAGATTTCCAGCTGGTCCTCTGGAGCAGAGAAGAACTGGGACTTTTGAAATAAATGTGTTCTCTCTCTCTCCTCTGGGCCTTCATAAACACTATTTTAACTGCACATATGCCCTCATGCATCCTCTTAGCCCAATCCTGGCTCATTCTTAGATTCTCAGTTTTGTCGTCAAGTCTTTCAGGGAGGCTTCCGGCCCCACACCCTTACTTTCCTGAGCCTGAGTTCAGCCCCTTTCCTATGTGTGCCCCCCAAAATCTGTAAATGAACTGTTAAAATTTACCATAGTCTATTTTATAATTCGGAGAAGGCAATGGCACCCCACTCCAGTACTCTTGCCTGGAAAATCCCATGGACAGAGGAGCTTGGTTGGCTGCAGTCCATGGGGTTGCTAGGAGTCGGACACGATTGAGCGACTTCACTTTCACTTTTCGCTTTCATGCATTGGAGAAGGAAATGGCAACCCACTCCAGGATCCTAAGGACAGGGGAGCCTGGTGGGCTGCCATCTATGGGGTTGCACAGAGTCGGACACAACTAAAGTGACTTAGCAGCAGCAGCAGCACATTTTATAATTAACTACTTATTTATAAAATAGAATGCTTCTGTTTACATTAAATGGTTAGCTAGAGATCTGCAGGGTCTATTCATGTGAATTACTTGTACTGGGGAAACAAGACCTGTGAGAATAAATTTTTTTAGCAGAAATGGGAAAGCAGGAAATGAAGAACAGAATGTGGATTTCTTTTTCAGCCTGTTCCCAGGGACTGGATCTGAGAGAACTTATTGAGCCTTGGGGTATAAGCAGCATCTGGGGTTTGGGTGACAAAGTACAATGCACAGGTAGGGCTCAGGGCATGTTTTACATTCTGTTGAAGAACAGTTTGTCATACCGGCATAATGGCAACATGGTAGTGGCTAAAGGATTTTGCGGGACTGAGAATATGAGAAATTGAACAAGGAATGAGTGCATTCATGTGGAGGTGCCTCTAACAGTGATTGCACAGGCACTAGCCGGAAGGACCTTCGCAGGGAAAGCCAAAGAACACAATGGGATTCTGAGAGACATACGAGACACCCTTGGGATTCTCAGGTAACTCAGGAGGCTTAGAAGGAGAACAAAGTTTCCCCAAGCCAATTAGGTTTTAAGCACAAGTCTCATGCCAAATTCAGGCACTGACATTAAAGCAACTTCATTTGCTTCTAAGAGATGATAAGTCTGGAGATTTTTGTAAGTTTCTTTCCTTATCCTCTACTATAACGTGGTTTCTTAGGAGGTTACTGTGTCTTGTTCACTATGGAGTTCATAGTATTTGGCACAATAGCTGACATCTGCTACATGCTCATCACAAAATTATTGACTAAATGACTCACGAGTGGTATTAGAACTAAAAGTATCTCCTCTAACTATTCAAATTGTTTTTTTCTTTACCACGGTATTGAACTGACTGCTGTATTGACTCCTAAGATTTTTCAAACGAGCCTTTGAAGAAATGTGGAATTTGTACTTCTTAAATACACAAGTTTTCCTTTTCATAGTCAAGCCTTAATAAATGTTATTTTAGTTGCATATACACTCTTCTGCATCCTCCTAGCCTAGCTAATTCCCAGTTATGCTAAAGGTTCACTGATATCTATCTGTATGAATTATTTGTGTTGATGAAAGAGACCTGTTTTATGTGGGTGACTAATTTCACATGGGCAAAGTTACAAGGGGATAAAAGATAGTAAGTGAAACTTTTCAAACAGCCATGAAAACAGTGTTATCTGGAGACAGGTTTTCAAATGAATAAGTATCCAATATTGTATTAAATCTCCAGT
>SJYX01012167.1:0-14206 GCA_006410675.1 Oreotragus oreotragus
GCCCTCTCTACATTTCAGCAAGTTGATCCCTTGCACTGGGAGAGGGGGTTTCTGGAAGAGCCTTGGCTACCAAGAGCCACTGCACTGGGTGTTTGCTGGTGTTACTGAGAGGCTGTGTTGGTCAGCAGAAAGCTCTCACGCTTACTTATATCCCTGAAGCAGGTGATACTGGCCTTGTTTTCTGCAAGACCAGAGTAGGGAGAGGACAGTGTGGTGCCCAGGCGTGCCCTGCTGCTGTGGTGTGGACCAGCTGGGCCCCCAGAACCTGCCGTCATCATCTCTTGGTCTCTTCATTCCCGGGCACCAAGGGTGGCCTAATTTAGGAGCATTTCTGCCTTGTCCTGCCCCACATAGTGACTCTGTGCCCATCTGGCCTGAAGGTGGGCAAGGACTGCCTTCCTCAGTGACCAGGTACAGTATTTCCACTGAGTAGGGCCTGGGGTAGATTTCAAGGTGGCATCCAAGTGTCTCTGAATCCAGTCCCCTAGCGTCCCTCCCATAACCCACCCCTGTAGCTCCCAGAGGACCGAGAGTTCACTGACAGCCGCCCCCACTGCCCGCCCCCCATCAGTGCCACAGTGTCCACCCTGTCCTTGTCTCAAAAAACCAGGTCAGCTGCCCACGTGCCTCACTGTACCAGTCCAGCCACATAAGCTGCAAACCCCAGCAGGCGCTCCACCCTCGAGGTTTTCATTCTGTGCCTAGCTTGTGGGCCTGGGAGCCTTGGGGTTTGGGCAGCGGGGAAGTTGAAGACTCACAGATGCAGCCCTGAGCCCCTCACCCACATCAAAACCAGAACACGGGCTTCTACGGTGGTCTAGTGGTTAAAAGTCTGCCTGCCAGTGCAGGGGACACAGATTCGACCCCTGGTCCGGGAAGACTGCACATGCCATGAAGCAGCAATTGCCTGTGCTCCAAAACTACTGAGCCCACGTGCTACAACCCCTGAGGCCCACGTGCCTAGAGCCTGTGCTCTGCAACAGGAGAAACCAGCCCAATGGGAAGTCCGTGCACCACAATGAACAGTGACCCTGCTCACTGCAACGAGAGAAAGCCCGTGCACAGCAACAAAGACCCAGTGCAGCCAAAAATAAACAAAACCAAAAGAAACAAAAAACCGTCCTGCGGCTCTACCCTACTTGTGCCAAGTTTAGGTTTTACCCTACCGGACTGTAATAAGGCACCCACATCCAGCTGGACAGGCACCAGAGTGAAGAGCTGTGGCTTTCACCCTGCTTGACTCTAATAAGCCCCATGCATCTCTGAGTGTCTATAGAGGTCACATGGGGAGCTCAGACTCCCTCCCAATAGGCAGTAACAAGGTGCCCCTCCCCATCCCTGCTGAGATGGTGTCAGAGGAGAAGTCGTGGAGAGTCAGGGTTGTCACCACTGCTGGGGAGGGGGTGGGATGATGAAGTCATTCCTTCCTCTGTGGCATCAAGTGGAGGGAAACTGGGGAGCCATAACGAGTCACTCCTACCCTTCCTAACCAGAGTGGTAGCTGCAGAGACTTCAGGGGGTCAGAACTAATCACCCCTGCCCAGCAGTAACCAGGAACCTTTCCGCCTTGGATGTCAGTGGTGGCCCAGTGGGAAACCTCGACTTCTACTCTTAGCTGGCAGTTACAAGGCAGTGTTCCCTCTTCCTTTGTCAGAATGGTGTCAGAGGAAGTCAGCTAAAGCAGAAGGTTTAAACAAGATCCAGAGTCTCATAAAAAAGTACCCCAAATCTCAAGGTTGCCACTAAAAATCACTGACCATGTGAAAGCCTGGGAAATCTCAACCCGAAAGTAAAAATATACTCCATAGATCCCAATACTGAGATAACAGAGGTGTTACAATTATCTGAGAAAGATTCTAAAATAATCATTATTAAAATGCTTCAGTGGGAACCCTTGAAACAAGTGAAAAAAATAGAAAGTCTTAGGAAAGAACTAGAAGATGTAAAAAAAGAAATGAGTGGAATTTTTAAAACTCAAAAACACAATAACTGAAATAAAAAACTTAGCGGGTGGGCACAACAGTAGGCTGGAGAAGACAGAGGGAAGAATCAGTGAACTTGAAGATAGAAGTCACCCAATGTGAACAACAGAGAAAACAGACTTTTTAAAAATGAACAGAGCCTCGAGGATCTCTGGGACTACAGCAGATCTAACACTGAACTGCTAAAAGGGAAGAGGCACGAGTGTGCTGAAAAAGTAGGAGAAATAATGGCTGGAAAATTCCCCAGTTTTGTAAAAGGTATAAACCTAAGAGTCAAACTCAGTGGAGAGCCAAACAGGATAAACTCAGGAGAAGTTTGTCAATGAACATCATAGATACACTGTTTTTAAAAAAACTAAAGTCAAAGCAAAAAATATTGAAAGCAGCAAGAGTGAAACAGTACTTTAACTGTGCTTCAACGTGTTTGACTCTCTGTGACCCCATGGACTATACCCTACCAGGCTCCTCTGCCCATGGAATTTTCCAGGCAAGAATACTGGAGTGGATGGCCATTGTCTACTACAGGGGATCTTCCCAACCCAGGAATCGAACCTGTGCCTCTTATGTCTCCCGCCTTGGCATGTGGATTCTTTACCACGAGCGCCACCTGGGAAGCCCTCCTTAACTGTGTGTGCTCAGTTGCTTAAGTTGTGTCTGACTCTTTGCGATGCTATGGCCTGTAGCCCGCCGGGCCCCTCTGTCCTTGGGGATTCTCCAGGCGAGAGTACTGGAGTGGTTTGCCATGTCCTTCTCCAGGGGATCTTCCCAACCCAGGAATTGAACCCATGTCTTTTGACACCCCCTGAATTGGCAGGCAAGTTCTTTACCACTAGCATCACCTGGGAAGGCCTTAACGGCCAGGGTCCAGCCCTGGTGGGTCCAGGGTGATTCGAAGGGGAGACGGAGTTGGCGAGGAAAAAACTTATTTATTTATTTAATTAGAAATATAAGATTAGATTAGGAAGAAATAGTGTAGTAGGAAAACTTAGTGGAGAAAAGAGGCTGAATAACTTGGTTTACGTGGAAAGCCAATAAAGTTCCAGACAAGGAACTTGCACCATCTACGTTAGGCCACCGGTGTCCATTCGAATATCGGAGAGTGCCCCGCCTTGGGCCCCCTCTCTTATGGATCTTAGAAGCTGGGGCAAGTAAGTAGACGTGGCGAGCCTCCATGCCCCAGATGGGAATTTAGCCTGAAAATAGAGTAAAGAGGAGACACGGGGGAAACCAGTCCTTCCAAAGACTGGCCCAGCCTCTATTGTCTAGAAAGGCCTTTTATACCTTTTTGATTGTACATAGAGATCAATGGGTAATACAAAATTATGCAGCGTTAGCAGCCCAGACTCTTATCAAAACCAGGCTTTTCTCTCTGCATACCTAGTTGTATATACAAGTCTTAGGTGATTTACACCATCTTCTGGCCAAAAGGGCCAATTAACATTTTACAGCCTTTTTCTGATAAGGGTTTGTCAACCAGAAGACTTTTTTGTGTTGTTCTTCTCAAAGTCTGGTGCCACTCTCAGAAAACACTAAATAAAGTTACATTCTTACATAGCAAAGATACAGCAATTTATAACAAGTAAAAGGAGTACAGTGATTTATAACAAAAGAAAAGTAATTAACTCAAAAGTCTAGTGTTGCTAACATCAAAACTACTATATACCTTTTTCCATATCCTGATTACTTTGATTAATATCCTCCCAGGTGCCTAAAAGATAAAGAATATGGAGGCCTGGCAGCAATCATTGAGTCAACAGTGAAATCCATCACCAATATGATTTTTAGCTCTTTAGAAAAGGCTCTGTATCTTTAAGATGCTTTNCATAGATCCCAATACTGAGATAACAGAGGTGTTACAATTATCTGAGAAAGATTCTAAAATAATCATTATTAAAATGCTTCAGTGGGAACCCTTGAAACAAGTGAAAAAAATAGAAAGTCTTAGGAAAGAACTAGAAGATGTAAAAAAAGAAATGAGTGGAATTTTTAAAACTCAAAAACACAATAACTGAAATAAAAAACTTAGCGGGTGGGCACAACAGTAGGCTGGAGAAGACAGAGGGAAGAATCAGTGAACTTGAAGATAGAAGTCACCCAATGTGAACAACAGAGAAAACAGACTTTTTAAAAATGAACAGAGCCTCGAGGATCTCTGGGACTACAGCAGATCTAACACTGAACTGCCAAAAGGGAAGAGGCACGAGTGTGCTGAAAAAGTAGTCAGAGAAATAATGGCTGGAAAATTCCCCAATTTTGTAAAAGGTATAAACCTAAGAGTCAAACTCAGTGGAGAGCCAAACAGGATAAACTCAGGATAAGTTTGTCAATGAACATCATAGATACACTGTTTTTAAAAAAACTAAAGTCAAAGAAAAAAATATTGAAAGCAGCAAGAGTGAAACAGTACTTTAACTGTGCTTCAACGTGTTTGACTCTCTGTGACCCCATGGACTATACCCTACCAGGCTCCTCTGCCCATGGAATTTTCCAGGCAAGAATACTGGAGTGGATGGCCATTGTCTACTACAGGGGATCTTCCCAACCCAGGAATCGAACCTGTGCCTCTTATGTCTCCCGCATTGGCATGTGGATTCTTTACCACGAGCGCCACCTGGGAAGCCCTCCTTAACTGTGTGTGCTCAGTTGCTTAAGTTGTGTCTGACTCTTTGCGATGCTATGGCCTGTAGCCCGCCAGGCCCCTCTGTCCTTGGGGATTCTCCAGGCGACAGTACTGGAGTGGTTTGCCATGTCCTTCTCCAGGGGATCTTCCCAACCCAGGAATTGAACCCATGTCTTTTGACACCCCCTGAATTGGCAGGCAAGTTCTTTACCACTAGCATCACCTGGGAAGGCCTTAACGGCCAGGGTCCAGCCCTGGTGGGTCCAGGGTGATTCGAAGGGGAGACGGAGTTGGCGAGGAAAAAACTTATTTATTTATTTAATTAGAAATATAAGATTAGATTAGGAAGAAATAGTGTAGTAGGAAAACTTAGTGGAGAAAAGAGGCTGAATAACTTGGTTTACGTGGAAAGCCAATAAAGTTCCAGACAAGGAACTTGCACCATCTACGTTAGGCCACCGGTGTCCATTCGAATATCGGAGAGTGCCCCGCCTTGGGCCCCCTCTCTTATGGATCTTAGAAGCCGGGGCAAGTAAGTAGACGTGGCGAGCCTCCATGCCCCAGATGGGAATTTAGCCTGAAAATAGAGTAAAGAGGAGACACGGGGGAAACCAGTCCTTCCAAAGACTGGCCCAGCCTCTATTGTCTAGAAAGGCCTTTTATACCTTTTTGATTGTACATAGAGATCAATGGGTAATACAAAATTATGCAGCGTTAGCAGCCCAGACTCTTATCAAAACCAGGCTTTTCTCTCTGCATACCTAGTTGTATATACAAGTCTTAGGTGATTTATACCATCTTCTGGCCAAAAGGGCCAATTAACATTTTACAGCCTTTTTCTGATAAGGGTTTGTCAACCAGAAGACTTTTTTGTGTTGTTCTTCTCAAAGTCTGGTGCCACTCTCAGAAAACACTAAATAAAGTTACATTCTTACATAGCAAAGATACAGCAATTTATAACAAGTAAAAGGAGTACAGTGATTTATAACAAAAGAAAAGTAATTAACTCAAAAGTCTAGTGTTGCTAACATCAAAACTACTATGTTCCTTTTTCCATATCCTGATTACATTGATTAATATCCTCCCAGGTGCCTAAAAGATAAAGAATATGGAGACTTGGCACCAATCATTGAGTCAACAGTGAAATCCATCACCAATATGATTTTTAGCTCTTTAGAAAAGGCTCTGTATCTTTAAGATGCTTTTAAGCTTTGTGCCTCTCGCGGTTGGGGGGCTGTAAACAATTCACAAGCTGTAAAAGTCCAGGGGAACCTGTTAGGTAAGTTAGAGAGCTATCAGAGGGGGTTTTAAGCTGAGACATTCTTTTGCAGGAGACTGAAGCCCTGAATTAACTTTTCCCAGAGAGTGTCAGAAGAGTGGAAAAGTACAATACAATAAGGCAGGCAGATTCTTATTTTGGGGGATACATGCTCAGGATACAGCTTTGGAAATACCAGGGGGAAACCCTGAGGCTTGCCTCGCCTTGCCCATCAGGCCTCTGCCGCATGACATTGTCATAGGTGGGATTCCTCACGCTGGCTCCCGGCACTTAACTGTAGGGAAAACCAATTTAAACAGGGGGGTGGGGTGTTGCATCAGAAACAATGGAGCTAGAAGGAAGTGACATGATGTTTCAAGTGCTGAAAGAAAAAAACCATCAATTTAGAATTCCGTTTCTAGCAAAAATATCCTTCAAGAAAGGGAAGGAGGAATTAAAACATTCTCAGATGGAGGAAAACTAAGAAAAGTTGTTGGCAGACCTATCCTGAAAGAATGGCCAAAAATAGTTCTCTAAATAGAAAAAAAAAATTAAGAAGAAATCTTGGAACATTAGGAATAAAAGAACATTTTTACTTTTACTCTTGAGTTTTCTGTCATGCATGATGATTGAAGCAAAAATTACAACATGGCCTGATGTGGTTCTAAATTACTCAGAGGAAGTGTTTAAGGCAATTATATTATTAATGGGACAAGATTAAGGGGCATAAAGGGAAAACAACATGATCATATCAATCAATGCAGAGAATTTTCTGACAAAATTCAACATCTATTCATGATTTTTAAAAAACTTGCAGAAAGCTAGGAATCGAGAGAAACTACTTCAACTTGATAAAGAGCATCTACAAACACCTACAGCTAACATTATACTTAATGTTGAAAGACTGAATTCTTTCTCCCCAAGACTGTAAACACCACTGTTGCTCAGCATAGTGCTAGAACTTCTTGCTAGTGTCATGAAAAGTAAATAAAAGGCTGCTGCTGCTGCTACTAAGTCACTTCAGTTGTGTCTGACTCTGTGCAACCCCATAGGTGGCAGCCCACCAGGCTCCTCCGTCCATGGGATTTTCCAGAGAGTGAAAAGGAAGAAATAAACTACACCTATTTGCAGATGACATGATTGTCTATGTAGAAAAATCTAAGAAATCTTTGCCTCCCCAAAATGCCTAGACCTAATAAATGAGTTCAGTTTGGTGTCAGGATACAATGTAAAAATAGAAAAAAAATTACATTTATGTAAGCTAGAAAAAACAGTTGGACAACGAAAGTGAAAAAATGCAATACCCTGAAAACTTCAAAAAGTGAGAGTCATAAAGCATCTACAGGATTTTCACTCCCCAAACCACAAAATGCTAATGAAAGAAATCAAAGAAGGTCTAAACAAATGGGGAGATATACTATGTTCGTGGTAAAGATGTTGATTCTCAAGTTGTTATAAAAATCTCAGCAATATTTCATGTAGGTTTAGACAAGATAATTCTAAAATTTGGTAGGAAAGGCAAAAGAACTGGGAGGGCTAAAACAATTTTGAGAGAGAAGAATAAAGTGGGAGGAGTCAGTCTACCCAGTTTCAAGACTTACTATTAAGCTACAGTAACCCAGACTGTGTAGTATTGGTGGAAGGATAGGCATACAGATCAATGGAACAAAATAAGGAACCCAGAAACAGACCCACGCAAATATGGCCAACTGATTTTTGACAAAGGTGTAAATCTATTCAGTGGAACAGGAAATAACTGTTCCAATAAATGGTACTGGAGCTATTTGATAGTCATAGGCAGGAAAAAAAAATCAATCTTGATCTATTCCTTACCTTATATAAAAAGTAACTCAAAATAGATCACAGTCCTCAATATAAAATGTAAAACTATAAAATTTTTAGAAAAAAAATATGAGAAAAATCTTTGGGATTTAGACCTGGCAAAGAGTTTTTAGACTTGACATCAAAAGCATCAAAGGAAAAATTAATAAAATGGATTTCATAAAAAACACTTTTCCTCTGTGAAAAAAATCTTGTTAAAAGGTTGAGAAGATAAGCTACAGACTGAAAGAACCTTTTGGAAACCACATATTTGACAAAGAACCAGTATCTAGGATATAAAATAACACTCAAAACTCAACAGTAAATAACAACAGCGAAACAATCCAATTAGAAAGTGGGCAAAAAAAAAAAAAGTGAACAGCCATTTTACCAAAGAGGACACACAGATGGCAAATAAGCAAATGAAAAGATGTTCAACACCATTAGCCATTAGGGAAATGCAAATGAAAGCCACAATGAGATATTTCTACATGTCTCTCAGAATAGCTAACATTAATAAATAGTGACAACACTAAAAGCTGGTGAGGGTGTGGATACATTGCAACTCATACATTGCTCTAGGAATGCTGTTCCACAATATAAAGGAACAAATGCTTAATACAACTTGGATGAATCTCCAGAGAATTATGCTGAGCAAAAAAAAGGCAATCCCAAACATACATATTGTATGGTTCCTTGAATATAACATTCTTGATGAGTGGTTGCTGGAGGCTGGGAAGCACGTGGGTGTGGCTGCAAAAATGGCAACTGGAGGGATCACTGTGGTGATGGAGGAAAACTTTTTGTATCTTGATTGTATCAATTTCAGTATCCTGCCTGATACTATATTTGTAATGTATTTCCAACTAGTCCATTCTAAAGGAGATCAGTCCTGGGTGTTCTTTGGAAGGACTGATGCTAAAGCTGAAACTCTGATACTTTGGCCACCTCATGTGAAGAGTTGACTCATTGGAAAAGACTCTGACGCTGGGAGGGATTGGGGGCAGAAGGAGAAGGGGATGACAGAAGATGAGATGGCTGGATGGCATCACCGACTCGATGGACATGAGTCTGAGTGAACTTCAGGAGTTGGTGATGGACAGGGAGGCCAGGCATGCTGCGATTCATGGGGTTGTGAAGAGTCGGACATGACTGAGTGACTGAAATGAACTGAACTGGACTGAACCATGGGTGGCTCAGATGGTAAAGAATCTGCCTGCAATGCAGGAGATGCAGGTTTGATCCCTGGGTTGGGAAGATTCCCCTGGAGGAGGAAATGACAACCCACTCCAGTACTCTTGCCTGGAGAATCCCGTGGTCAGAGGAGCCTGGCAGGCTACAGGCCATGGAGCCACAAAGAGTTGGACATGACTGAGCAACTAACACTTTCACTTTTTCACTTTTGCCATTGGGGGAAATGGGGTAGAGTGCACAGGGCTCTCTCTGAATTATTTCATACAATTGCACATGAATTTATTATGATCTCAAAATAAAACATTTAATTAAAAAACAAAGGATAAAAAATAATAGATAAAAAGACACAAGAGAAGTACAGGGTGTTTTGAGGACTGTGGTGAAATTAAATGGGCATTATGTGGTAGAACAGGGCTTCACTGATGGCTCAGTGGTAAAGAATCACCTGCCAGTGCAGGAGGCTCAGATTTGATCCCTGGGTCGAGAAGATTCCCTGGAAAAGGAAATGGCAACCCACTCCAGTATTCTTGCCTGAGAAATTCCATAGACAGAGGAACTGGGCAGACTACAGTCCATGGGGTCGCAAAAGAGCCAGACATGACTTAGTGACTAAATGACAACGTGTGATATTAATAGAATTCTATGCCACACCTCAGTCAGGTCATCACAGTTGAGAGTTAGACCTCTTCAGTTAAGATCCCTGGTTATAAAGACTAGAAAATCACTTCTAAAGGAACTTATGCAAAAGAAGGGAATTTATAGAAAGTAATTGTATAAGAACTTTTGTTGCCAATGACAGAAACCCAATTCAAACTGGCTTGAGGGGGAAAAAAAAATCCAAAAAAGGAATTTGGGCTCCTACAATATAATTGCAAGTCCAGGAATAATGGCTTCGAAGATCTAGCTCCTTTTTGTGGCTTTGCTTCCTTCTGAGTCAGCTTCATCCTCAGCCTGCGGGGTGGGGCCTTATGGGCTCTCTGAAATCTCACCAGCATGGTACCCCAGGAAAAAAGATGTACCCTGTTTTCCAATAGCATAAGCAAAAGTCCTGGGGTTGAGTCTCAATAGGCTGACTTGAGTGTTCCAGGCTTGTCCCTGAATTACTGTGGCCAGAGGGAAATGACACTCATTGGCCAGGCCTGGGTCATGCAGGCACCCCTGAAGGTCGTGGGTGAGGCCAGCCCTACACAAATTATATCGCCAAAGAGGAGTGGACTCATAGTCCCTTTACAGAATGGGTGCTGGTCAGGCCGAACCAACAGACTCATGGAATCCCAGAAATAGCCTGCTCTTCATTCTCCATCCTCAGGCTTGGGTGTCCATCACTCTAGTTCAAACAGACATCTCAGATTAGGCTGGAACTTTCAGATTCATTGCTCAGAAGGGAGAGTATCTGATTGGACCAATGTTGGCCAGATGTTCAGCTCTGCTTCAGTCATCTAAGAACAGTAGGGTGTGGTCACTTACTGGGTCCTTTGATGGACAGGGCAGGTCTTAAAGGGGCCAGATAGATACTCCAAAGCTGCCTATTATAGATACACAGAGTTTCTGGAGGGTCTAAATTAGTTCCTGATGAAAGAATAGGGCAGTCTACTAAAGCAGGACTCCCCAACTTCCCAGATCTAATGCTTGATGATCTGAGGTAGAGCTGATGTAATAATACAAATAAAGTGTACAATAAATATAATGTTCTTGAATCATCCCCAAACCATTCCTCCCACCCCCAGTTGGTGGAAACATTGTCTTCCATGAAACTGGTCCCTGGTGCCAAAAAGATTGGGGACTGCTGTTAACAGTTTGGCGATACGGAGCATATGATGATGGGAGGGAGGGGGCTGGTCCCTGAGAAAAAGGCTGAATCCTCAGGTTCCATTTTGTTTTCCTTCTGGGCACTCCAAGGCTGACAAGGAGAAGAGCAGTGGGTGTGGGAGGTGGACTTCACTGACCTTGAGGAAGGCAGGGCTGGTCATGTTGAGACACCATGGTGGCAGGCAAAAGGGGAGGCTGGAGGCCCTGAGACAGTGCAGGCTTGGAAGCAATAAAACTGAGCCCTTGATGTGGAGGAAATCAGTTATTAGGGAAGAGACTGGAAAGTAGGAACTGGAAGCCACACCAGGTGTGCCTGGAGCAAGGAGGGTACCTCCCTCCTTGTTCTGTATATTACTGCGTGGTCTTGATCAGAGGAATCAGGCAGGAAGCCATGTCTAGAATGGGCAGGGGGGCAGAGAAGACCAGCACCCTCGCCAGCTGACTCTCCTAGCTCCAAACCCCGCTCCCTTTCTTTCCAGATGTGGATAGGACAGGTTCTCCGGCTTTGGTTGGCTCGACATCCACATCCGATGAACGCAGCCAAGAATCCCCAGCTGTGCACAGAGGGAAGTGTGAGCCGAGAGCCTTAATCTAACAGAGAAAGAACTTGGAAACCAAGACAGCTAGAATGGGTAGTCAGGATGTTGATAATAGTGATGACAGTGAGGGGGGCAACCCTTTCCTGAGGGCCTACTATTTCCAGACCCTGTTCTAAGACACTTCCAGTGGATCCTCTCCGTGAATCCTTGCAGCAGCCCTGTGGCGTGGTACTCCATAGGGTACCACTGTGTGGAATGCTTCCTACTGCCTCTTGTCTCAGTACCTTAGCACACGCTCTTCCGTCTTCCTGGAATGCTGTTTCCCCAGCAAACTCACTCATTCACCAAGACCCCGTGCAAGCGTGGTTGTGTGCTGGTCACTTTCCCTGATGCCAACCTGTGGATGGAATGACTCTTGCCTCCCAGTAATGAACCCTGTCATGTCTGAATCACAGTGTCCAGACAGTGCTGCCTCCCAAGCCAGACCGGGAGCGGGGACCAAGGCTTACTTCTCTCTGCGGCAGCCTCTGCTCAGGTCTGGATGTCTGGTGGGTGTGGTTCTCTGTCCCCTGCCAACCCTGACTGTAGCATCTCTCTCGTCTCTTGGCAGCCTGGCGTGGGGCTCCTTTACCTGCTGCATGGCAGCCTCAGTCACCACGCTCAACTCCTACACCAAGACGGTCATTGAGTTCCGGCACAAGCGGAAAGTCTTTGAGCAGGGCTACCGGGAGGAGCCGACCTTCATAGACCCTGAGGCCATCAAGTACTTCCGGGAGAGGTCAGTGCACATGGGGTCACCTCTGGCCACTCCTGGGAATCGGAAGCCCAAAACCCAGCCTCAGTGGCCACAGGGCTCCAGTTGAAACATTCGAGTGGTTGGACAGAAGGGTTCCAAGGGGTCATGGGGTGGAAGGGGCAGGCCGGGTGAGGCAGAGTTTCGACTCCACTGTGTTGAAATTTCTGGGGTATTTTAATATTTTATGGGACGTGAGGTTGCCTTGGTCTAGATGTGATCAGAGCTTGAGAAACTAAGAAGGGAATCAAGTTTGAGTGTTTGCCCTGGCTCCATGAGTTTTGGAACCAAGGTAGGGTCACAGAGATGCTGAACTAAGATTTCCTTCTTGGGCTCTGTCTTAGCACTGAGTGAAAAAAGGACTCAGCATGAGATTGGTGATGACTGCCAGAGGAGAAGGGCTCCTCAAAGTCAGGGACCACATCTGATCACCTGAGTCCTTATAGACCAGCTGGGAAGAGAGGAGGTGACAGTGGATGGTGGGTGGATGTATGGCTGGATGGATGATTGGGTGGATGGATGATGGAAGGATATACAGATGTATGTGTGTATGGATGGATGGGTAGATGGTTGGATGGAAATATAGATGTGTGGATGGATGGATGCTGGATGGTTGGATGGATGCTGGATGGTTGGATGGATGATGGATGAATGGATGCTGGACAGATGGATGATGGATGGATGGTTGATGGATGAGTGGAAAGACAGGCAAGTCGTTATCATATTTCCTGGGACATCTCCTTAATAAACTACCTGTACCCAAGTCTTTATCACAGTCTGCTTCGGGGGTGCTGATTGGACATGCACCGAAGACTTTCAGTGGCAGGGAACGGGGTTTCTCAGGACCGATGACAGAGTCTGAGGAGGAAAACAGGGAGGGAGACTGTGAAGCTGGGCAGCACCAGGGAGTCAGACTCCCCGTGAGGCACATGGAGGGGTTTCACGCCAAGAAGTCTCAGGGTGGAGGCCACACAGGGACCGCGCTCTGACTGCTACAGACCCCTTCATCTCTCCTTTGCCACCTGAGCCTCTTTCTGTCTCTGAACGCGGCAAGTTCATCCCCACCTCAGGGCCTTTGCACCTGCCGTGTCCCTACCTGGACTCCTCACTGGCTGGCTCACCAAGGTCTCAGCTCAGATGTCACCCGCTCAGCGTGGCCTTCCTTAGTCACTTAGTCTAAACTGCACACACACACCCATACACCCAGTCCTAGTCCCTCTTTATCCCATTGCTGTTTCTTCATAGCACCTACATAACCTGACATTATTCTATTTGTTTATCGGGAAGATCCCCTGGAGCAGGGAATGGCTACCCACTCCAGTATTCTTGCCTGGAGAATTCCATGGACAGAGGAGCCTGCTGGGGCTACAGTTCATGGGGTGCCAAAGAGTCGGACACAACTGAGTGACTCACACATACACATCGGTGTAATAGTTTGTAGACCGTGAGGTCTGGAGGGTTCTGCTATCTTCTTTCCCACTATATTCTGAGCACCAAGTACTGGACCAGGTACCTAATAGGTGCTCATTTAACATCTGGGGGTTAGTTTGACGTGTGTGTGTGTGTAATTGACCAACTTCTCTTTGGAGACCTCAGCCTGCCTGCCTGGTACTCTTTCAGCCCATGCCCCACCATCATCGGGCAGATACAGCATCTTGTTCCTCTATCAAAGTCCCAGGTCACGTGTCCAGGTCCAGGCCAATCGGTTGTGCCCAGGGAGCTCAGGACAGGTTGGCATACAGGCCCGCCTTACCCATGGCTGTGTACAGAGTGCGTCTACTAGGAAGGCGGTGTTGACTGGCAGAGCACGGGACTCATAGTAGACACTCAGGAATGTTTACAGCAGCCACGTAAGCAGCCTGGTGTTGAAAGTGGCCCCATTATCATTGCCTCTGCTGTCACCTCGGCTGTGGGAGAGCCCGGGGCATCTGTAGACACCCTCGTTTTGCTGAGGCGGAAGACAGGACCTCTATGCACCTCATGAACAAGAAGCTGCTGTTTGCTGGTCCCTCATAGCTCAGGCCCCAACGACGTGGGAGAAGATAAATGCTTCCCAGCATATGTGCAGAATATCACTTTACACGTTCATAACTTGAACATTATGCAGAGGTTCATCAAATTTTATTTTCCTTCCTCTCCAAGGAGAACATTTCAGCTTAGCTGGGCTGTTCACTTTTTTTTTTTTTTTTG
>SJYX01012170.1:0-14418 GCA_006410675.1 Oreotragus oreotragus
TTTTTTTTTTTTTTAAGGGAGAATGGAGAATGCATAGAAAAATATCTCTCAGGCACAAAGGAAGAAAACTTTTATGCTGTTGACTGTAAGTATGAACGTTTCACTGGAAAGAGTACGTGCAGGTAGAAATCTTGGTCTCCACTTTCTTCAATAACCCCATACACCTGAATTCTATTCCTACTAAAAATTAGAGGTCAGGGACTGGAACATCTCCCCTCAACAGAGTGTAGCTCAACAAGACCAGATCCAGACCTCCTAGACTGTGAATTTAAGTGGACCTTACGAAGCATTATATGAACAACGCTAGTGGAGGTGACAGAATTCAAGACGTGCTCTTTAAAATCCAAAAAAAATAATGCTGTTAAAGGGCTGCAAGCAATGTGTCAGCAACTTTGGAAAACCCGGCAGTGGCCACAGAACTGGAAAAGGTCAGTTTCCATCTCAATCGCAAAGAAGGACGATGACAAAGAATGTTCCAACTACCACACCATTGGGCTCATTTCTCATGTGAGCAAGGTACTGCTCAAAATCCTACAAGTTGAGATTCAGCGGTACTTGATCAGACAACTTCCAGCCGTATAAGCATGATTCAGATGAACCAGATCAAATTGTCAACATTCACTGGATCATGGAGAAAGCGAGGCAATTCTGCTTCCTTGACTATGGTAAAGGCTTTGACTGTGCGGATCGCAACAACGTGTGGAAAATTCTAAAAGATATGGGAATATCGGATTGCCTTACCTGGCTCCAGAGAAACCTGTATGTGGATCAGTCAGCAACAGTGAGAACTGGACGTGGAACAACAGACTGGTTCTAAAGTGGGAAAAGAGTACAAATATCCTCATGCAGATTCTATACCTTATATGCAGAGTATACCATGTTAAACGCCAGGCTGGATGAATGACAAGCTGGAGTCAAGATTGCTGGCAGAAATATCAACAGCCTCAGATACGCAGATGATACCCCTTTAATGGAAGAAAGTGAAAAGGAACTAAAGGGTCTCATGATGACGGTGAAAGAGGAGACTGGAAAAGGTGGTCTGAAACTCAACATCCAAAACCACGAAGATCATGGCATCTTGTCCCCTCACTTTATGGCAAATAGAAAGTGGAAAGACTGGAAGCAGTGACAGGTATTATCTTCTTGGGCTCGAAAATCACTGTGGATTTTGCCTGCATCCACGAAATTAAAGATAATTTGTATTTGGGAGGAAAGCTATGCCAACCCAAGACAGCTTATTAAAAAGCAAAGACATCACTTTGCCAATAAAGATCCATTTTCTCAACAGTATTTTTTTTTCCCCTAGTTATGTATGGATTTGAGATTTGGACCATAAAGAAAGCTGAGCACCAAGGAACTGATGTTTTTGAAAGGTGGTGCTGGAGAAGACACTTGAGAGTCCCTTGGACTGCAAGGAGATCAAATCAGTCCATTCTAAAGGAAATAAGTTCTGACTATTCATTGGAAGGACTGATACTGAAGCTGAAGTCCCAGTACGTTGGCCACATGATGCGAAGAATTGACTCATTGGAAAAGACCCTGATGTTGGGAAAGTTTGAAGGCAGGAAGAGAAGGGGATGACAAAGGATTAGACGGTGGGATGGCATCATCAACTCAAAGGACATGAATTTGAGCAAACTCTGGAAGATCGTGGAGGACTGAGGAACTTGGTGTAGTACAGTTCATGGAGTCATAGAGAGTCAGACATGACATAGCGATTAAATATCAACCAGAACACTGTAGCTAAACATGAGTGTATAATTTCTATTTCATAGAATTCTCACAGATAATTGACAACAGGCTTATGAACTGAGGTCTCGGGGTCTATCTTGAGGTGGCATATTAGTGTCATTCACGATCTAAAAACAATCTTATAATATCTTAGTCTATTCAAGATGAGATGGATGAACTTGAACTCAAGGAAATCATCATGAGTTCAACCATAAAGGCAGCTTCTGTACAAAGCAATGGGTATGCTGGCCAAGCTTCGTATCTTTGAGCTCTTTATCACGGCCCTAAAGAACATTAGGATTTTCACATGGCCTAAGGGAAACATATTTGATTAATATGTGATCAATATGTGATTACAACCCTTGCCTAAATTAAGTAGCCACACATTACATGTGCGACAGCCACACATTAGTAAAATTCATGCCTGGAATATTTCCCCATACCTTGATTGATAACTTCTGCTATTTGAGATTTTCTAAATCATGCCTTAATATTTTTCTTACCCCCACTATATGCTTTCTTTTGGCTGAATCATGAATGCTTCCACTGTCTTTACTCTTGTCTATTTGTGTAACCCATTTTAGCTTGATTTTTACACAGAGACCAAACAAGGGAGAAAAACAGAAATGCAAGGCATCTTGGAAGGTCTCTTGGGGACCAGCCATTGCAGCCTCCAGCTTTGTTTTGGGGACTGTGAGGTGTACCTGCATCAGGCCCAGTACACCAGTGGCCTTGATGGTGAGCTGACACCCCGAAGACAGGTTTACTCTCACTGTCTCATCCCTTCATGAACAGCACAGTCAATTCAGTGATGCTGCTATGCCCACCTTGGTGAGGCCATGGTGAACCACAGGTGGTCACTGATAATCTGAGGACATGCATAGTCTGAACTAAGCTGTCCCAACGTGAGCAAGGTTGGTGGACTCAGCGTGGCCTTGGGAAAATTGCATATTCTTGTCAGGGCTCTGAGACTCTGAAGCTGCCAGAGTCCAGCACCAGCAGCCAGGGATTCAACCTGAAGGGGTGAGTGGTGTCGGCGAGAAATGAGCCAGCCACTCAGTTTTCTTGGACTGCCTATTTATTTCAAGTTTAAGATTCTCTTTTATACTTTTACAAAAACATTAGGTCATAGGATTGACATTTTCAGTTCCCCCTCACCCAGACTTATTATCTCTATAAATCACTGTTGCCCTTCACACAGTTCCTGCTTCAGCGATTCTCCCCAAATCAGCTTTAACATCTATTATCTACTTCCTCTTATGTGTCCTATAGTTAACTTGTAATTACACTGCAACTCATTCTTCAGTTTATTTCTTATCTTTCTAAATCCTGTTTGCCCTTAACATGCTGAGCTCACTATCTCTTAAAAAGGCTTCTAGCTATAGTATCTCTAAAATTCCTAACCTCTATAAACTATAGTAAAGTATGCTAACATTACAACATTCCTTAAATCTTCAACTTCTAACTATTTTAGTTATTTCTGAGCCCTAAATTCAGTAAACTCCTTTGCCATAAACATTCTCCTCACAAATAGGCTTCAGATAGCAATCCCTCCCATGACCTCAAGCTGCGGCCTATGTGCTCATCCTGGAACACACTTCTGTAAAAGTCCTTGAACAAATGTCAGTGACTAACTTTATGAATTATTTTCTGAGCACAGCTGCAGAAGGCTTTGCACCTTCTCATGCTCCTCTCAAGAACAATAAGCACCTTAATATTCCTTTTCAGTCGACTCAGCCGAGGAGAGGAAAAAAACAAGTCAGAATCACAAGGCCCAACTCCTTCATCCCGGGTCTGTGCCTGCGGGAAAGAGAAGGGGTTGGGGGTGCCTCCATTTTGTCTGTAATGCCTAGCTTGGCTCCCGACATGAAGCTGCTTTGGTTGCGTTTTTTTGCCCAAGCACACTGATAATTTTCAGTGTTTCAGAGACGGAGCAATGGTGTTTGCATGCTTCAGGAACACAGATGGGCATTTTTACATTCCATGTTGCTGAGTGGTTGCAGGAAGGTGAGATGGAGGCCAGGAGAGAGATGATGGACATAGAGAGTGCAGTGTGACACACAGCAGGTCAGAGATGCTTCTTGTCCGGACACACGGGCAGGGCAGAGAGGAGGGGCAGTGCTCCAGGTGTGGAAGGAGGTCACCACTAGGTGGTCACTGCCTACATGCTGTCTCTTATACACATCTAGATGTGTATAAGAGACAGGTTATATTTTTTTAATGTTACTGTCTGATTTTACTTCTGTAGAAAAATACAGCCATATCTGTCCCTGTCTTGCTGTCATCCAATTCATCTGACTTCTATTAACTTTACCCTGGTTCAGTTCAGTTCAGTCACTCAGTTGTATCCGACTCTGCAACCCCATGAACTGCAGCACGCCAGGCCTCACTGTCCATCACCAACTCCTGGAGTCCACCCAAACCCATCTCCATTGATTACCTCCACTTTTTATTTGAACAGAAAAACCGTGGGCTGCATTCTTTCCAAATGGCAGGGTGTAAAAAGACATGAAAATGATAACTATCACCTAATGATTCCTTAGCATGAGCTGGACACCATTCCAAGCAATATACATTATCACTTATGTCTACAAAAATCCTACAGGGAAGGTATTATTATCCATTTTATTGTATGAAAACTAAGTCATATCCATGCCATAGACTATAGCATATGTGTTGTTGTTGTTGTTGTTTTTTACAGCAAGCCAAATATTTATTAAACTTTTTGTTTCTTTCCTTAAACCTCAGTCTGGAAACTGAGCCTTGTTTTATCTGAATGAGTCCTGAGAAAGGATTTAGGACAGTTAATCTCTGCTTCCATTTGTCGATAAGTAATTGGGATACCACTTGCTTCTCTTAAATGATTTCTAAAAGGAGCTATGATCCACTGGAAATATTAAAAACTTTAAAATTTATATTAAAAAAATCAAACATATAAAGTTTTAAATCCAAGCTCCATCTTTATAACCTTAGAAAGCTTAGAAGTTTAACTTATTTTTTCAACTGCAAAACTGAAATAATTCCTAATTCAGAAAATTATGCTGAGTTAAATTTGTTATGTAAAGTGTACATTTCACCTAACTTGTCAAACTAATTCAATAAATTGCCTTAAAGTTTTAATCATATGCTCAAAATTTTCCATCACTTGTAAAATCACTTTTGACTATTTGGTGAATAAATAGTACCTTTTGTTCCAACTCATAAGTTTGAATTCTAAAGTCAAACCACCTTTTAGATCTTTATTTTTCATTTCCCTTCTGCCTTTGCTTCCAAAGTTTTGGCTATTAAAAATAAAACAAAAATGGAAACAAACCACATCTATCCTGTGTTCTGTGTCATAACTCAGCTTCTCCAGCCTTTTTACCTTTCAGATTTCTCATGAGGTGTTGAGAAGTTTTATCTTTAAAACCAACACTTTAGGTAAAATCTGAAAATAATTCTGTATGATTGAACTCTCACTCACCTAAATTAACTCTTCCCTTTAAAGCCGTGCTTGTGTGTTTGTTTCCACTGTTACATGGGTTACAAACAAAGTGGCTTTACTACTATATTTCAGAAAGCAGTGAAAATGTATGCTGTGTGGGTCAACCTAGAAATTACTCTACTAAGTGAAGTCAGAAAGAGAAAGACTAATGAGGTATGAGATCACTTACACGTGGAATGTAAAAATTGATATAAATGAACTTATCTGTGAAAGAGAAATAGACTCACAGACACAGAGAACAGACTTGTAATTGCCAAGGGTGGGGAAAGACTGGGAGTTTGGGGTTAGCATAGGTAAACTATTATATATAGGATGGATAAACAATAAGACCCTACTATATAATACAGGGAACTATACTTAATTCTCTGTCATAACTTCTACTGGAAAATAATGTAAAAAAGAATATATATACATATATACACATATGTAAATATCTATCTATATATATATATAACTGAATCACTTTGCTATAGAGCAGAAACTAACACAATAGTACAAATAAACTATATTTCTATAATATTTTTTAAAACGTATGCTGTGGAAATACAAAAACACTACTAAAGCCTGAGTCATTTCTTCATTGAAAATCTAAAATAGTTTTCATTATTGAAATAAAAATGTTATGGTAATACATAGTTAATTAATTCATTTTCCCTGACCAAGCAATCAGCACCTATTATGTGCTTGTTCCTTATTTTTGACTGTGGCACTTGTTATGTTTATCATGGATTTTTCCCTAATTGAGACTCTGCTTTCCAAGATCAAGTCCCACAGTTTGTTGAAAAAAACTTTACTCACCACATTGTCAATAGTAGTTGTACAAGCAAAGGAAAACTTTAAGCTTACAGTCAGGATTTTACAGGAAATTTATTGAGTTGGTTTACACACTAAGCAAGTGTGGTTTTTCCCTGAATTTCTCAAAGATGATGCATATATACTAATAATAAACAGTGAACAATTAAGAGTCTGCTAATGTGGCTCTATGATTTCACATTGGAGAGAGAATTAACAGGCATAAAATCAGTGGTATGCATCAGTACAACAGAAGGCTAACAAAATAAAGTCAAAATATCATTGACCATACAAAGAAAAGCTTGAAATTACATGTAGGTAGATCACCCCTCCAGAGAAAGCTCCTGGAGGCAGCGATGCAGGTTCAGCATTCTTGGTCTTAGGATGGTGCTCTCCCAGGATGCCAACAGCAGGGAAAGAGACAGTATGAAAAGTCTAGTAGGGAAGTTCTTAAACGCCTTGGCTCAGAAATGATGCACACCGCTTTTCTCACACCCCACTGCCTACATGCAGTCAACAGTCTCACCTAGTGGAAATAGCACTTGGAAGATTTAGACTTTCTATGTGACCAGAGAAAGAGCAGAATCAGATCTGGGTGAGCGTTAAATACCTGGACCATAATAAGATGTATTTATTAAATTAATTCATTCAGTAAGAACACACCACCTCCCTAAATATGCCTGTGCTAGATGGATGTTAAAGTGATCAATCATAGATTTTCCTCTCTCTCACATTTCACAGGGCGATCTCCATCTACCCTTTAACCAAACACTGGCAGATAGGTTTCATGCTTGGTGTGAGGGTATAAAATTGCTTCCGTTTAACCTTGAACTACAAAGTCTATGGCCATATTCCACTTGCATGCTATTCCTGGTCTAAGCAAAGTTACAGACTTGCAGGGATTCGGAAGTCTAATGCTCAAGGGTGCGGCAGCTGCAGCATGATTTTTGTTTTTCAGGTCCATGTACTTTTATAAAGCAAGTGGGCTGGGTTCCTGCAGATGTTACATTAAATACTGGTTCCCAGTCTAGGAGCACTGTCCCAAATTCCATGAAGCACATGGTGTGAAAAGGAGGAGACAGGTACCAGTGAAATTTAGATGCACATAACTTACCACAGGCTCAAGGGTGACTCCTCTACCTGGTCACATTGTGACTCTGGAATGCCATTTATATATGAAGAAGTAGCTCCTGTGAAAGGTAGGCTTCATACCTAAGGTTACTGTTTGTGTGTTTTAAGGAAAAGATGACACCACCATTTTCTATATCATTAGCTTAAGAGACTTTGGAAACTATTTTTTAAAATAATCTCTATACAAAAATATGGGCTGAAAGGAGAAGTGGAAATGAAAAAGATTTAATAGATTTAAATATGCTCTAAAGGAAGTTAAGAAATTCAAAACTCAGGGATAACTCAAACATGGCTGATTCATATCAATGTATGGCAAAAACCACTACAATATTGTAAAGTAATTAGCCTTCAAATAAAATAAGTTAAAAAAAAAAAAGAAGGCAAGAAAGAAAACAGAGCCCCAGAAGAGATGGGAGAAACAGCTGGATAACATCCAGGATGCTGGTGGAATTTATTCAAAGTAGCCTATTAAAAGAGCCACTCCTGAAATGCTCGTAAATACACTTGACCTAATATGGACAGAGGTTGCAGAAAGAGCCCTTGCTTTTGAACTTAATCATTTCCCGGGTTGATGAATCCCTCAGATGCAAGTAACATTTAGGATTCAAGCAATTCCTTAGAATCAATGCTGGAATCCACAAGATAAAACTTTTGACTCTAGCTATGACAGTTTTCTTCAAAATTACCAAACAAATCATTTTGAAAGATGAGACATCTTGAACAAATATGCAATAAGATATAACAAATCTAGGCTATGAGGCCTCATCATCTAAAAACCATTATACTGACTGAATCTTCCCCAAAATGATTTATCTCTCTGATTACATTCAGTTCAGTTCAGTCACTCAGTCAAGTCGGACTCTTTGCAACCCCATGAATCACAGGACACTAGGCCTCCCTGTCCATCACCAACTCCCAGAGTTTACTCAAACTCATGTTCATTGAGTCGGTGATGCCATCCAGCCATCTCATCCTCTGTCGTCCCCTTCTCCTCCTGCCCCCAGTCCCTCCCAGCATCAGGGTCTTTTCCAATGAGTCAACTCTTCGCATGAGGTGGCCAAAGTATTGGAGTTTCAGCTTCAGTATCAGTCCTTCCAATGAACGCGCAGGACTGATCTCCTTCAGAATGGACTGGTTGGATCTCCTTGCAGTCCAAGGGACTCTCAAGAGTCTTCTCCAATACCACAGTTCAAAAGCATCAGTTGTTCAGAGCTCAGCTTTCTTCACAGTCCAACTCTCACTAGTATGCCATATTTTAATTTAAATTTACCTTGAATAAGCTAGTGAACTCCAGGAGATGGTGATGGACAGGGAGGCCTGGCATGCTGCGATTCATGGGATCGCAAAGAGTTGGACACGACTGAAGATGTGTATAAGAGACAGATCATGGAGTCCACCCAAACCCATCTCCATTGATTACCTCCACTTTTTATTTGAACAGAAAAACCGTGGGCTGCATTCTTTCCAAATGGCAGGGTGTAAAAAGACATGAAAATGATAACTATCACCTAATGATTCCTTAGCATGAGCTGGACACCATTCCAAGCAATATACATTATCACTTATGTCTACAAAAATCCTACAGGGAAGGTATTATTATCCATTTTATTGTATGAAAACTAAGTCATATCCATGCCATAGACTATAGCATATGTGTTGTTGTTGTTGTTGTTTTTTACAGCAAGCCAAATATTTATTAAACTTTTTGTTTCTTTCCTTAAACCTCAGTCTGGAAACTGAGCCTTGTTTTATCTGAATGAGTCCTGAGAAAGGATTTAGGACAGTTAATCTCTGCTTCCATTTGTCGATAAGTAATTGGGATACCACTTGCTTCTCTTAAATGATTTCTAAAAGGAGCTATGATCCACTGGAAATATTAAAAACTTTAAAATTTATATTAAAAAAATCAAACATATAAAGTTTTAAATCCAAGCTCCATCTTTATAACCTTAGAAAGCTTAGAAGTTTAACTTATTTTTTCAACTGCAAAACTGAAATAATTCCTAATTCAGAAAATTATGCTGAGTTAAATTTGTTATGTAAAGTGTACATTTCACCTAACTTGTCAAACTAATTCAATAAATTGCCTTAAAGTTTTAATCATATGCTCAAAATTTTCCATCACTTGTAAAATCACTTTTGACTATTTGGTGAATAAATAGTACCTTTTGTTCCAACTCATAAGTTTGAATTCTAAAGTCAAACCACCTTTTAGATCTTTATTTTTCATTTCCCTTCTGCCTTTGCTTCCAAAGTTTTGGCTATTAAAAATAAAACAAAAATGGAAACAAACCACATCTATCCTGTGTTCTGTGTCATAACTCAGCTTCTCCAGCCTTTTTACCTTTCAGATTTCTCATGAGGTGTTGAGAAGTTTTATCTTTAAAACCAACACTTTAGGTAAAATCTGAAAATAATTCTGTATGATTGAACTCTCACTCACCTAAATTAACTCTTCCCTTTAAAGCCGTGCTTGTGTGTTTGTTTCCACTGTTACATGGGTTACAAACAAAGTGGCTTTACTACTATATTTCAGAAAGCAGTGAAAATGTATGCTGTGTGGGTCAACCTAGAAATTACTCTACTAAGTGAAGTCAGAAAGAGAAAGACTAATGAGGTATGAGATCACTTACACGTGGAATGTAAAAATTGATATAAATGAACTTATCTGTGAAAGAGAAATAGACTCACAGACACAGAGAACAGACTTGTAATTGCCAAGGGTGGGGAAAGACTGGGAGTTTGGGGTTAGCATAGGTAAACTATTATATATAGGATGGATAAACAATAAGACCCTACTATATAATACAGGGAACTATACTTAATTCTCTGTCATAACTTCTACTGGAAAATAATGTAAAAAAGAATATATATACATATATACACATATGTAAATATCTATCTATATATATATATAACTGAATCACTTTGCTATAGAGCAGAAACTAACACAATAGTACAAATAAACTATATTTCTATAATATTTTTTAAAACGTATGCTGTGGAAATACAAAAACACTACTAAAGCCTGAGTCATTTCTTCATTGAAAATCTAAAATAGTTTTCATTATTGAAATAAAAATGTTATGGTAATACATAGTTAATTAATTCATTTTCCCTGACCAAGCAATCAGCACCTATTATGTGCTTGTTCCTTATTTTTGACTGTGGCACTTGTTATGTTTATCATGGATTTTTCCCTAATTGAGACTCTGCTTTCCAAGATCAAGTCCCACAGTTTGTTGAAAAAAACTTTACTCACCACATTGTCAATAGTAGTTGTACAAGCAAAGGAAAACTTTAAGCTTACAGTCAGGATTTTACAGGAAATTTATTGAGTTGGTTTACACACTAAGCAAGTGTGGTTTTTCCCTGAATTTCTCAAAGATGATGCATATATACTAATAATAAACAGTGAACAATTAAGAGTCTGCTAATGTGGCTCTATGATTTCACATTGGAGAGAGAATTAACAGGCATAAAATCAGTGGTATGCATCAGTACAACAGAAGGCTAACAAAATAAAGTCAAAATATCATTGACCATACAAAGAAAAGCTTGAAATTACATGTAGGTAGATCACCCCTCCAGAGAAAGCTCCTGGAGGCAGCGATGCAGGTTCAGCATTCTTGGTCTTAGGATGGTGCTCTCCCAGGATGCCAACAGCAGGGAAAGAGACAGTATGAAAAGTCTAGTAGGGAAGTTCTTAAACGCCTTGGCTCAGAAATGATGCACACCGCTTTTCTCACACCCCACTGCCTACATGCAGTCAACAGTCTCACCTAGTGGAAATAGCACTTGGAAGATTTAGACTTTCTATGTGACCAGAGAAAGAGCAGAATCAGATCTGGGTGAGCGTTAAATACCTGGACCATAATAAGATGTATTTATTAAATTAATTCATTCAGTAAGAACACACCACCTCCCTAAATATGCCTGTGCTAGATGGATGTTAAAGTGATCAATCATAGATTTTCCTCTCTCTCACATTTCACAGGGCGATCTCCATCTACCCTTTAACCAAACACTGGCAGATAGGTTTCATGCTTGGTGTGAGGGTATAAAATTGCTTCCGTTTAACCTTGAACTACAAAGTCTATGGCCATATTCCACTTGCATGCTATTCCTGGTCTAAGCAAAGTTACAGACTTGCAGGGATTCGGAAGTCTAATGCTCAAGGGTGCGGCAGCTGCAGCATGATTTTTGTTTTTCAGGTCCATGTACTTTTATAAAGCAAGTGGGCTGGGTTCCTGCAGATGTTACATTAAATACTGGTTCCCAGTCTAGGAGCACTGTCCCAAATTCCATGAAGCACATGGTGTGAAAAGGAGGAGACAGGTACCAGTGAAATTTAGATGCACATAACTTACCACAGGCTCAAGGGTGACTCCTCTACCTGGTCACATTGTGACTCTGGAATGCCATTTATATATGAAGAAGTAGCTCCTGTGAAAGGTAGGCTTCATACCTAAGGTTACTGTTTGTGTGTTTTAAGGAAAAGATGACACCACCATTTTCTATATCATTAGCTTAAGAGACTTTGGAAACTATTTTTTAAAATAATCTCTATACAAAAATATGGGCTGAAAGGAGAAGTGGAAATGAAAAAGATTTAATAGATTTAAATATGCTCTAAAGGAAGTTAAGAAATTCAAAACTCAGGGATAACTCAAACATGGCTGATTCATATCAATGTATGGCAAAAACCACTACAATATTGTAAAGTAATTAGCCTTCAAATAAAATAAGTTAAAAAAAAAAAAGAAGGCAAGAAAGAAAACAGAGCCCCAGAAGAGATGGGAGAAACAGCTGGATAACATCCAGGATGCTGGTGGAATTTATTCAAAGTAGCCTATTAAAAGAGCCACTCCTGAAATGCTCGTAAATACACTTGACCTAATATGGACAGAGGTTGCAGAAAGAGCCCTTGCTTTTGAACTTAATCATTTCCCGGGTTGATGAATCCCTCAGATGCAAGTAACATTTAGGATTCAAGCAATTCCTTAGAATCAATGCTGGAATCCACAAGATAAAACTTTTGACTCTAGCTATGACAGTTTTCTTCAAAATTACCAAACAAATCATTTTGAAAGATGAGACATCTTGAACAAATATGCAATAAGATATAACAAATCTAGGCTATGAGGCCTCATCATCTAAAAACCATTATACTGACTGAATCTTCCCCAAAATGATTTATCTCTCTGATTACATTCAGTTCAGTTCAGTCACTCAGTCAAGTCGGACTCTTTGCAACCCCATGAATCACAGGACACTAGGCCTCCCTGTCCATCACCAACTCCCAGAGTTTACTCAAACTCATGTTCATTGAGTCGGTGATGCCATCCAGCCATCTCATCCTCTGTCGTCCCCTTCTCCTCCTGCCCCCAGTCCCTCCCAGCATCAGGGTCTTTTCCAATGAGTCAACTCTTCGCATGAGGTGGCCAAAGTATTGGAGTTTCAGCTTCAGTATCAGTCCTTCCAATGAACGCGCAGGACTGATCTCCTTCAGAATGGACTGGTTGGATCTCCTTGCAGTCCAAGGGACTCTCAAGAGTCTTCTCCAATACCACAGTTCAAAAGCATCAGTTGTTCAGAGCTCAGCTTTCTTCACAGTCCAACTCTCACTAGTATGCCATATTTTAATTTAAATTTACCTTGAATAAGCTAGTGAACTCCAGGAGATGGTGATGGACAGGGAGGCCTGGCATGCTGCGATTCATGGGATCGCAAAGAGTTGGACACGACTGAAGATGTGTATAAGAGACAGATCATGGAGTCCACCCAAACCCATCTCCATTGATTACCTCCACTTTTTATTTGAACAGAAAAACCGTGGGCTGCATTCTTTCCAAATGGCAGGGTGTAAAAAGACATGAAAATGATAACTATCACCTAATGATTCCTTAGCATGAGCTGGACACCATTCCAAGCAATATACATTATCACTTATGTCTACAAAAATCCTACAGGGAAGGTATTATTATCCATTTTATTGTATGAAAACTAAGTCATATCCATGCCATAGACTATAGCATATGTGTTGTTGTTGTTNCCTAGAGATAGTTGTAATTTTGAACATATAGTATGACTATGCACATCATTTAAATGCCCTTGTTTACAAGGATGTCTCCTAGGAAATAAAACATGCTTTGACAGGCTATTTAAGTTGTTAATATCTTCCTGCCAGAGTACCAAGATTTCTCATAGGGCTCCAACCTGACTTCTTAGCTAAATATTTTACGACTTTAGATTGATCAGGTTGCTCCAAAATATAATAGTTTTTCAAATTACTCTAGTTTGGCCCAGTAACTGAGCTGTGAATTAATTATAATTTTATTTATTAAACAGCTTTCACAAAAGTCTCACTTTCCCAAACATTGTATATTGTAAAAGAGAGAGAGAGAAAGAGAGTGAGAGATGGGAGAATTTCCTATTTCAGGAAATGTTCAGTTTTTAATTATGAAAATAAATGCTGAATCTTTAAATGGAGGTTGAGTACTTAAAATGTTATGATGACACATTTTAATATTTCCCTTTCCTTCTATTTTTCTATAAAGCCCCAACAACATTCTAGATTAAAAAAGAAGCTAATCATCTCTCATTGGCATTCTATAAATAATTTTTATAATGATTAAAGAAATATCAGTCAAAATCAATGTTTTCTTCCCCAAAATGCAGTTAGCTATGAAGCAGTGGCTGGAATACTCAGAGGTAAAGATGTGTTCATGTCAGCCTTCGAAGACAACAGTCTCATTCAATCATCAAGGTGACAGACTTCCTGCTGAGCCAACATGCATCTGCATAAGAACAACTCTGATTATTCACCAAGAGCTATGTTTACAATAAATAAGAATAACTTGAGCCTTGGGAAAGCTATAGACAAGAAGTGGATTTTTGGTCAAACTTTTTCTTTGGAGCAGAGTAAATGCCATTTGTGTTCTGGCAAATGCAATCAAACTGTGGTATTTTGAGTAGATATGTTCAAAAAAAGACGATATATGAATACTATATCAAAGACTCATCTCTTCACAGCTTTAAAAATAATCAGAGAGTAATCATGATGCCCTCTTTTTGTGCACATATGATTAAAACATTTCTTCAGTTCTGAGAGACAAGTGATAGATTTTTGCTTAAGACTTTTCTTCCATTAAAATTCAGAAGTTAAACAACAAAGTTCTACTTGGTTGAACCAAAGTTCTGGTGTTTAGTACACCAGAGACTTACTCAATATTCTGTAATAGCCATAGATACAGATGTAAATGTATATGCATGTATAT
>SJYX01012171.1:19490-57309 GCA_006410675.1 Oreotragus oreotragus
GCAGTTTTTTTAAGGAATCTCCACACTGTTCTCCATAGTGGCTGTACTAGTTTGCATTCCCATCAACAGGTTATGAGGGTTCCCTTTTCTCCACACCCTCTCCAGCATTTATTCCTTGTAGACATTTGGATAACAGCCATTCTGCCTGGCATGAAATGGTACCTCACTGTGGTTTTGATTTGCATTTCTCTGATAATGAGTGATGTTGAGCATCTTTTCATGTGTTTGTTAGCATTGATTTGACTTTTTTCTTGTTCCTTCAGGTAAACCTTTCCCTTCACAATGCTTTTATATTGTCCCATAGTTTTGGGGTTGTTATGTTTTCACTTTTATTCATTTCTATGCATATTTTAATTTTTTTTATTTCTTCTGTGGATTGTTGGTTATTCAGCAGCATGTTGTTCAGTCTCCATATGTTGGAATATTTAATAGTTTTTCTACTGTAATTGCCATCTAATCTTACTGCATTGTGGCCAGAAAAGACGTTTGGAATTATTTCAATTATTTTGAATTTGCCAAGGCTAGATTTATGGCCCAGGATGTGATCTATTCTGGAGAAGGTTCTATGTGCACTTGCAAAAATGGTGAAATTCATTGTTTTGGGGTGAAATGTCCTATAGATACCAATTGGCCTAATTGGGCTATTATATCATTTAAAGTTTGTGTTTCCTTGTTATTTCTGCTTAGTTGATCTATCCATAGGTGTGAGTGGGATATTAAAGTCTCCCACAATTCTTGTGTTATTGTTAATTTCCCCATAATAAAAAAATAAAATAAAATTAGGCTTCACTAGGTCTTCACTGCTGCTCAGGACTTCTCTATTTGTAGCGAGCTGGAGCTACTCTGTAATTGCAGTACACTGGCTTTTCAATCCTGTGTTTCTCTTGATGCAGATCATAGGCTCTAGGGCACTCAAGCTCAGTAGTTGTGGCCCTCTGGTTTAGTTGCCCTGGGGCATTTCAAATCTTCCCAAGTCAGGTCTCAAACGCATATCTTAAGCACTGGATCAAAAGGGAAAACGCTCTGGAAAGAATTTGAAATACATCACTTTTACATGAAACTTGGCGCCATAGCCTATTTTTAAGGAGACCAATAGAGGATTGTCGCTAATTCAAGCAACCTCCTGAGACCAGGACTGATTTAGGTTCCCCTTCCAAGTGTTCCTACAGCGTCTTGAAGCTGTCCCCACCATTTTGCTTTGTTCTTGCTTGAGTTTCTGAAACCCACACTAGACCACAGCTTCCAGAGTGCAGGGCTGTCAATTGACTCACTTGTAATTATATGTCAGTAGATCTCGTCTCATTATACCAGACTCTAATGTCAAGACAAGGCTAACACAAACATCAGCTATTCTATTATGAGTGTTAGGTTACAGGTTCAACTACTAATCAAACCTTAAATAACATTTTCTTAAATACAACACAATTTCAATTCCCTTTCATATAATATTAGTGCAGGTCTCTCCACGGAAATGGAGACCCTATTTTTTCTTGTTACAACTTGCACTTGTGTTGCTTAACTCTGGTCAAATATGGCTGTTCCAGCCCTTGTCATTACATGTGCATTCCAGCTAGTGGGACAAAAAATAATACTTCCATTTGGAAGTGGCATATCACCTCTACTCAAATTCCACTGGCTGAAGTATCTTTCATGGTCATGGCAAACCTGGGGGTGGTGGATCCACAGAAGGGCAGGGGAATGTGATCCTACTACAGAACATTCATGCTGAGTAACAAGGGTCACTACTCTTCATTCATGTCCCTGTATTTCGTTCTTCTTTGGTCCTCCACACAGCTTTCAGCCTGTTTTGGCCTGCAGATATGGATATGGATGAGGTTATAAGAGTGGAAATGGACCAGGCTGTACAAACATGGAGAAAACAAGAAAGAAAAGAAGATAAGAAAGTATAAAAACACAAAATCTATAGGAAAGTATGCTTATTCTCATAAGTTTATAGTTATACAATTTATGTATATCTATGGTTGGTGAATCAATTTATTAAATAAAAACTAATAGAGATGTAAATTATAAATATATTCACTAAACCCAACAAAATAATAAGGCTATATCACATTAAACACATAGTAGTACCAAGATTAGTTTGGATGCACATTGCAAAATACTAAAACAACCATAACTTAAGAAAGATGAAATTGATTTTTCTCTCACATTGAAACAATGCTGGAGGTGGGCCAGTGAGAGCTTGGGTGGTATCCATCTTCACAGCTTTCAGCCTGTTTTGGCCTGCAGATATGGATATGGATGAGGTTATAAGAGTGGAAATGGACCAGGCTGTACAAACATGGAGAAAACAAGAAAGAAAAGAAGATAAGAAAGTATAAAAACACAAAATCTATAGGAAAGTATGCTTATTCTCATAAGTTTATAGTTATACAATTTATGTATATCTATGGTTGGTGAATCAATTTATTAAATAAAAACTAATAGAGATGTAAATTATAAATATATTCACTAAACCCAACAAAATAATAAGGCTATATCACATTAAACACATAGTAGTACCAAGATTAGTTTGGATGCACATTGCAAAATACTAAAACAACCATAACTTAAGAAAGATGAAATTGATTTTTCTCTCACATTGAAACAATGCTGGAGGTGGGCCAGTGAGAGCTTGGGTGGTATCCATCTCCAAGGTTACATGATTGTCCAATACAACTGCAGGAGTTCCAGCCATCACAACTAAAATCCAAGGAGCAGTTAGGAAGAAGGTAGGGAAGGGAAGAGACTCATCTCTCAGCTAAATCAGCTCCTTGAAAGCAGTCTTCCAAGAAATCCCCCTTACAGGTCTGCTTGCATCTTAGTCATCAGTCATGACCAAGAGCACAGATGGGTAGGAAGTGCAGTCCTATAGCTACTGGGCTCATGTCTATATAACAAACTATTTTCACTTTTGAAAGAGAAGCAGAGAATAGATCATTTTGTATGCAGCCAGCAGTGTCTGCCTTAAAGAACAAACCTGTTCTGAATATATTAGGCTCAACAGCTGGGCAGAGTGTGGGAGCCAGAAGGGAGAAGCAGCAATGAGAGACAGCTGGATGGATCTGAACTGTGCTCCAGAAAAAAAAAAAGCCAGACTGGTCAGTAGAGATCTTCTAAGAGCTGAAGTGAGGATTATACATACCACAGGACCCAATTTGGTTTGAAAACTGCTTTTCCAACTCAGGTCCCAAATCTCTCTCAATTCTTCAGCTTCTAAATACCTTGTCTTTGTTACCTCACATTCTGATCTACCTTTTTCACTTTCCTTATTTCTATTCACATCACTTCACCATCCAGTAACCTGCATTACAAGATACAGTATTAAGGAGTTAGCAACACTTTCTAGAAGTGTGTAGAAACACAATGACTATTTCCACTTTAATATTAGTTTCTCCTGATCAAGGTCTTTTGAAGGACTGGTATGGCTAGAATAATGGAGATCTCAAGTTTCCTCTAAAATCCCTACCAAGAATGTGACTTCCTTGGACCTGGAGGGGATGTGCTCACTTTTGGATCCACAGGTCTTAGCAGGATAGTAAGTCCCCTGTGTATGAAAAAGTTACATTTCAAAAGAGTGTTCAAAAATCCCAATTTCTTCATAAGTCCAGCAAAGTTACTAAGCAGCCAACTAAGACAAATGGCTATATGTTACTACAGTTTTATAGCCTTATGATACTTTTCACACAAATGATACATTTTTAAAAAACAGAAGCAATAAAATAAACATTTTTCATCTTGCAGTACCTAGACAAGGCATGGCAACCCACTCCGTTTTTCTTCTCTGGAGAATCCCCATGGCAAGAGGAGCCTGGCTGACTACAGCCCATATGTTGCCAAAGTTAAACACAGCTGAGCAACTAAGCACACTTTTAAAAATAAAATAGTAGTACCATCTATATTACCACTGCATTTATGCTTCCTTTCAGACATCGTAGGCTTGAAATAAAAATGCTGCACTATTGTACTCCCTCAGCTTCCCTTGTAGCTCTGTCGGTAAAGAATCTGCCTGCAATGCAAGAGACCCAGAGTCAAACCTTTGGTTGGCAACATCCCCTGGAGAAGGAAATGGCAAGGATACTCCAGTAACCTTGCTGGAAAAATCTCATGGACAGTGGAGCCTGCTGGGCCCAGTCCATGGGGTTGCAAAGAGCCAGGCCCAACTGAGCGACTAGCACTTATTGTACTCCATACAGTTCTGTACAGTAAAGTACACAAAAGCACCCCCACTTGTCTGGGATGTGCCCACAAAAATGTGTGTCAGATCTGTGAACTAACTGATGTGATTGCACATTAAAATGCACTTTTACATGTTTGAAAGTTTTCAACTTGAAGGTTTGTTTGTAACAGACTTGCTACACAGGTGTTCAGTGAATGTATGTAGTGAATGAACAAGAGAAGAGAGTAAGGAGCTGCCTGTTCTTTCCATGTTTGCATGTATTATGTCCACTCTGAATAGGAATTCCATTGAGCATAATTGAGGTCTGGTGTATGGGAACATTGCTGCAAGTGACAAAGGACCAGGATTCCAGGACGTGGCTCAAGAGCCATGGTTGGTTGAAAAGAGCCAAGAGTGCAAATTAGGAGGAAACAAGTTTTCACTGGTTTATGTGAAGACTCGGCAAATATCATCTGGATTTGTTTGTAGTGACTGAGCTGTCTTTAGAGGAACAGTCTCTGTTGTTCAGTATGAGCAAAGAGAGGAGAATGAACCATGAAAATCGAACATGTGTCCCAGGTCAAGTATATCTAGTATTGAAGAGATGTAAGTCCTGTCAATTTATCTCCTCCTTCCTAGAAAGATTTCGAGTAGTAAATGAGGGAAGGTCCGCACTATGCTAACACCTTATTCTTCTTCTGTCCAGCAAACATTGATTTATAATGCCATTTCTTTATAAACAGAGGATGTACTTCATATGATTGAAGGCTTATAATTTACTATTCCATATAAACTTTGGTGCTGTTCTATGCCCAGGCACATGGGGCGCTGGAGCCTGGCAGGCTCTGTTTCAGCAGCAGAGTGCAGTGCATGGGCATCTACTGTCATCTGGGGCCTGGAGTATATTTTCAGTCTGGGTTCACATCTGAGGGGACAACTCTAGTTAGGTTTAATTCAATTATCTTGCTCTTTATCTTTAGTGTGTCCCATGTTCTTTCTTCCCATGTCTCTTTTTATCCCTGACTTCTTTGTGACTGAGTAGTTTTTATGATTCCCTTTTATAGACTTTGTCACTTTATGCATCTTTAACTTTCCAGTCTATCATTATTAATTATGATAATTATTAATGATTAGTAAATTATATATTTATTTATTATTTCTTTGTCTGTACTGGGTCCTAGTGTGGCATGCAGGATCTTCCTTGTGGTAGGGACTCTCTATCTGAGGAGGGCAAACTCAGTACTTGCAGTGTGCAAACTCTATTTGAGACATACAGGCCTAGTTGCTCAGTGGCATGTGCAATTTGAGTTCTCTGGCAAAGAAACAAACCAGCATCCCCTGCATTGCAAAACAGATCCTTAATTACTGGACCACTGGGAAAGTCACTATAATTACCTTTTAATATATATTACATGTCGATCATTTGGGCTACTGTTCCTTCCCCCTGTGTAACCAGATTTCCCCTTCCTTTTAAATTCCTTCTGACTTGAGGCCTTTTAAAAAACATTTCTTGTTACATTGGTCTGTTGGTGGTGATGCAGTCTGGTAGTTGTTGTATGTCTGAGAAAGTATTTTATCTTGTTTTTGATATGTATTTTTCCTGGGTATAGAATTCTGAGTCAATTATAGTACTCTCAGCATGTTCAGATGTGGTGCCAGTGTCCTCTGACTAACATTGTTTCATATGCCTAATCTGCTGTCATTCCCTATTTTTCCTTCTGCTGTGTCTATTATTCCTTCTGGTTACATTACTTTGGTTGATTGTTTTAAGCAATGGATTATGATGTGTCTTTGTATAGTTGTCATACTTCTTGTGCTTGAGTTAATTGAGCTTCTATGTTTATGGGTTTAAAGCTTTCATCATATCTGGAAAATTTTCAACCAGTAATTAAGAAGTTCTTTTCTCTATTCTCCTGTGTCTAACCTCCTGTTGGATTCCATCTACATATATTTTAGTATTCTTAAAGTTGTTTCAAAGTTCTGTGATGAACAATTAATTTTTCCCACATTCTTTCCATCACTATTTTCTATGTCTCTATTTAACATACTCAATAATCTTCAGCTTCATATATATAAGGATTATTGTTGTCAGTCAGTCAGTCAGTTCAGTCACTCAGTCGTGTCCAACTCTTTGCGACCCCATGAATCGCAGCACGCCAGGCTTCCCTATCCATCACCATCTCCCGGAGTTCACTCAGACTCACGTCCATCGAGTCCGTGATGCCATCCAGCCATCTCATCCTCGGTCGTCCCCTTCTCCTCCTGCCCCCAATCCCTCCCAGCATCAGAGTCTTTTCCAATGAGTCAACCCTTCGCATGAGGTGGCCAAAGTACTGGAGTTTCAGCTTTAGCATCATTCCTTCCAAAGAAATCCCAGGGCTGATCTCCTTCAGAATGGACTGGTTGGATCTCCTTGCAGTCCAAGGGACTCTCAAGAGTCTTCTCCAACACCACAGTTCAAAAGCATCGATCCTTCGGCACTCAGCTTTCTTCACAGTCCAACTTTCACATCCATACATGACCACAGGAAAAACCATAGCCTTGACTAGGCGGACCTTAGTCGGCAAAGTAATGTCTCTGCTTTTGAATATACTATCCAGGTTGGTCATAACTTTTCTTCCAAGGAGTAAGCGTCTTTTAATTTCATGGCTGCAGTCACCATCTGCAGTGATTTTGGAGCCCAAAAAAATAAAGTCTGACACTGTTTCCACTGTTTCCCCATCTATTTCCCATGAAGTGATGGGACCGGATGCCATGATCTTCGTTTTCTGAATGTTGAGCTTTAAGCCAACTTTTTCGCTCTCCTCCTTCACTTTCATCAAGAGGCTTTTTAGCTCCTCCTCACTTTCTGCCATAAGGGTGGTGTCATCAGCATATCTGAGGTTATTGATATTTCTCCCGGCAATCTTGATTCCAGCTTGTGTTTCTTCCAGTCCAGCGTTTCTCATGATGTACTCTGCATATAAGTTAAATAAGCAGGGAGACAATATACAGCCTTGACGTACTCCTTTTCCTATTTGGAACCAGTCTGTTGTTCCATGTCCAGTTCTAACTGTTGCTTCCTGACCTGCATACAGATTTCTCAAGAGGCAGGTTAGGTGGTCTGGTATTCCCATCTCTTTCAGAATTTTCCACAGTTTATTGTGATCCACACAGTCAAAGGCTTTGGCATAGTCAATAAAGCAGAAATAGATGTTTTTCTGGAACTCTCTTGCTTTTTCCATGATCCAGCGGATGTTGGCAATTTGATCTCTGGTTCCTCTGCCTGTTCTAAAACCAGCTTGAACATCAGGGAGTTCACGGTTCACATATTGCTGAAGCCTGGCTTGGAGAATTTTGAGCATTACTTTACTAGCGTGTGAGATGAGTGCAATTGTGCGGTAGTTTGAGCATTCTTTGGCATTGCCTTTCTTTGGAATTGGAATGAAAACTGACCTTTTCCAGTCCTGTGGCCACTGCTGAGTTTTCCAAATTTGCTGGCATATTGAGTGCAGCACTTTCACAGCATCATCTTCCAGGATTTGAAACAGCTCAACTGGAATTCCATCACCTCCACTAGCTTTGTTCTTAGTGATGCTTTCTAAGGCCCACTTGACTTCACATTCCAAGATGTCTGGCTCTAGATTAGTGATCACATCCTCATGATTATCTGGGTCGTGAAGATCTTTTCTGTACAGTTCTTCTGTGTATTCTTGCCACCTCTTCTTAATATCTTCTGCTTCTGTTAGGTCCATACCATTTCTATCCTTTATCGAGCCCATCTTTGCATGAAATGTTCCCTTGGTATCTCCAATTCTCTTGAAGAGATCTCTAGTCTTTCCCATTCTGTTGTTTTCCTCTATCTCTTTGCATTGATTGCTGAAGAAGGCTTTCTTATCTCTTCTTGCTATTCTTTGGAACTCTGCATTCAGATGCTTATATCTTTTCTTTTCTCCTTTGCTTTTCGCCTCTCTTCTTTTCAGTGCTATTTGTAAGGCTTCTCCAGACAGCCATTTTGCTTTTTTGCATTTCTTTTCCATGGGGATGGTCTTGATCCCTGTCTCCTGTACAATGTCACGAACCTCATTCCATAGTTCATCAGGAACTCTGTCTATCAGATCTAGGCCCTTAAATCTATTTCTCACTTCCACTGTATAATCATAAGGGATTTGATTTAGGTCATACCTGAATGGTCTAGCGGTTTTCCCTACTTTCTTCAATTTAAGTCTGAATTTGGAAATAAGGAGTTCATGATCTGAGCCACAGTCAGCTCCTGGTCTTGTTTTTGTTGACTGTATAGAGCTTCTCCATCTTTGGCTGCAAAGAATATAATCAATCTCATTTCGATGTTGACTATTTGGTGATGTCCATGTGTAGAGTCTTCTCTTGTGTTTCTGGAAGAGGGTGTTTGCTATGACCAGTGCATTTTCTTGGCAAAACTCTATTAGTCTTTGCCCTGCTTCATTCCGCATTCCAAGGCCAAATTTGCCTGTTACTCCAGGTGTTTCTTGACTTCCTACTAGTAAGCATTTAATGTCCTTCCCTGCTAATTATGTAATGTATATTTTTAACTGTGTTTTTACTAATTGATTTTTCCATCATTATGTATATTTTCTTGCTGCTTTGCACATCCACAATTTTTTTCTTTTTTAATTTATTCATCTTAATATGAGGATAATTACTTTACATTATACTGATGGAACTAGGACACCACTGCAAGTGAAATAGGACCACGATTCCAGGACCTGGCACAAGAGCCATGGTTTGTTGAAAAGAGCCAGAAGTGTAAAAGAGAAGGAAACAATTTTTCACTGCTGTATGTGAAGACTTGGCAAATATCATCCAGATTTGTTTGTAGTGATTGAGTGTGTTTTTACCGATTGATTTTCCCCTCATTTTGGATATTTTCTTGTTTCCTAGCACATCTGGAATCTTTTTTTTTTTTAATTTATATATCTTAGTTAGAGGATAATTACAATATTGTGAATAAACGAGGACAAATACTTTCACAATTTATACGGAAATTTTAAATTGGATGTTGAATGTGGTCGTTTTTACCCTTTGGATGCTGGATGTTTTTTAATTATTATAAATTATTCCTGGCACTGTTTGCAAACACTGTTAATTTCTTGGAAACACTTGTACTTTTTGAAGGCTTGTTGTTCAGTTTTTTATGCTGAGATGAGCCCAGTCTTCAGACCAGGTTTATTACTCCCCACTAGCAAGGCAATATTGTCTTCAAGGCCCTACTGGTGTCATGGGAATTATGAATAATTTCCACTCTGGTGGGTGAGACCACAATTAGACTTGGCTAAATTTGAGGCTCAAGGGTTGTTCCCTATAATTCTGACCAGTATTATCAACTCTACCCTGAAAACTGGAGGGGTATCATCTGTACCTTCCCACAGTTCTATCTGTGTAGCTTTCTTCTGTGAACTCTAAACTATCTAGAGTCTCACATCTCTCTTCTTTGGGAAACTGTTTGTCTGCCTAGATACCTCTTCCATATATGTGCTGGAAACTATTTCTAGAGTTGGGGCAATTGTAGAATTCACCTTGCTTGCTCCCCACTCCCCCACCCCCCAGGAATCCATTCTCTGCTGCCAGATGTTTGATGTAAAAAACTGCTCTTTCATTTATCTTGTCTATTTTGGAGTTGTTTGAGACAGGAGGATAAATGTGTCCTTTGCTCCTCTATGTCTACCAAAATGGTGGTCCCCCTGCAATCAGAACTCACGGAACGCCTTGTGAATGCTAGGCACTGACTTCTGTGAATGGGTGCATACTTGATTGGGGATAAGTGTTAGGGCCTTAGGGAGCCCCCGTCTTGTGGAGAAACGTGCCAGTTATAAACAGTATTTGCTATGGGGTATGTTCAATTCAGTTCAGTCACTCAGTCATGTCTGACTCTTTGCAACACCATGGACTGCAGCACGCCAGGCATCCCTGTCCACCAATACCAAAAGCTTGTTCAAACTCATGTCCATCAAGTCCGTGATCCCATCCAACCATCTCATCCTCTGTTGTCCTCTTCTTCTCCTGCTTTCAATCTTTCCCAGAAACAGGGTCTTTCTTAATGAGTCTGTTCTTTACAACAGTTGGCCAAAGTACTGGAGTTTCAGGTTCAGATTCAGTCCTTCCGATGAATATTCAGGATTGATTTCCTTTAGCATTGACTGGTTGGAGCTCCTTGCAGTCCAATTCCAAAAGCTTGTTCAAACTCATGTCCATCAAGTCCGTGATCCCATCCAACCATCTCATCCTCTATTGTCCTCTTCTTCTCCTGCTTTCAGTCTTTCCCAGAAACAGGGTCTTTCCTAATGAGTCTGTTCTTTACAACAGTTGGCCAAAGTACTGGAGTTTCAGGTTCAGATTCAGTCCTTCCAATGAATATTCAGGATTGATTTCCTTTAGCATTGACTGGTTGGAGCTCCTTGCAGTCCAAGGGACTCTCAAGAGTCTTGTCCAAAACCACAGTTCAAAACTATCAATTCTTCATCCCTCACCACTTCTTAAGGTGCAACTGTCACATCCACACATGACAACTGGAAAAATCATAGCTTTGATTATACTGAAAAATTTTAGCAAAGTAATGTCTCTGCTATTAAAAATGCTGTCTAGGTTTGTCATAGCTTTTCTTCAAACAAGCAAGCATCTTTTAATTTCTAGCTGCAGTCATCATCTGCAGTGATTTTGGAGTCCCCCCAAATAAAGCCTCTCACTTTTTCCATTATTTCCATATCTATTTGCCATGAAATGATTTGACCAAATGCCATTTTCTGAATGGGGAGTTTTAGCCAGACGTTTCACTCTCCTCTTTCACTTTCATCAAGAGGCTCTTTAGTTCCTCTTCACTTTCTGCCATGAGGGTGGTATCATCTGCATATCTGAGGTTATTGATATTTCTCCTGGAAACCTTGATTCCAGTTTGTGCTTCATCCAGTTGGGCATTTTTCATGATGTACTCTGCATATAAGTTAAGTAATCAGGGTGACAATATACAGCCTTGACATACTCCTTTCCTGATTCGGAACCAGTCTGTTGTTCCATGTTCAGTTCTCACTGTTTCTTCTTGACCTGCAGACAGATTTCTCAGAAGACAGATAAGATGGTCTGCTATTCCAATCACAAAATCGAAGATCATGGCATCCCATTCCACTACTTCATGGAAAATACAGGGAGAAACAATGAAAACAGTGACAAGCTTTATTTTCGTAGGCTCCAAAATCACTGGAGATAGTGGCTGCAGCTGTGAAAAAAGGGACTCAAACCCTTGGAAGATAAAGCTATGAAAAACCTAGACAGCATACTAAAAAGCAGAGACATTGCTTTACCAGCAAAGGTCTGTATAGTCAAAGCTATGGTTTTGCCAGAAGTTATGGTGGATGTGAGAGTTGGACCATAAAGAAAGCTGAGAACCAAAGCATTGATGCTTTTAAGCTGTGGTGTTGGACAAGACTCTTGAGAGTCCCTTGGACTGCAAAGAGATCTAACCAGTCCACCCTAAAGGAAATAAGTCCCGAATATTCATTGGAAGGAACGATGCTGAAGCTAAACCTCCAATACTTTGGCCACTTGATGAGAAAAACTGACTTATTAGAAAAGTCCCCGATGCTGGCAAAGATTAAAGGCAGGGGGTAAAGGGGAAGACAGAAGATGAAATTGTTAGGTGGCATCACCAACTTGATGAACATGAGTTTCAGCAAGCTCCAAAAGTTGGTGATGGACAAGGAAGCCTGGTGTGCTGCACACATGATATAGCAAGAAGTTAGCATGATATAGCAAGTCCTCTGAACGGATGTACAGAGGACAATCAGGGAGCAGGCAAAAGTCTTTGGGGAAGGAGGAAGAAACAGTTCCTGGATAGCAGACAATGAGAGGTTGGTAGGCCTTTTCAAGCAAGAGATGCTGTAGGGAAGCAATTCTATACCAGATGGAGAGAATGGTAAGAGAAAGGCAGGGCAGCAGTGCTGGGATTTCCCAGGGGACAATATCCCTGTTCTATGAAACCTTATCAATGCTCAATATCATTAGGTGATTGGAAACATGAGTTTTGTTTTGGAAGTGGTAGAGCAATATTCAGTGCAAAGACTGATGCTGATGACGAAGCTCCAACACTTAGGCCAACTTATGTGAAGAGCCAGTTCATTGGAAGAGACACTGATGCTGGGAAAGATTGTTGGCAGAAGGAGAGGTGTCAAAAGGATAACATGATGAGGTGTCATCACTGACTCAATGGACATAAGTTTGAGGAAACTCTGCAAAATAGTGAAAGACAAGGAAGCCTGTTTTGCTGTCGTACATGTAATTATAAAGTGTCAGACATGACTTAGCAACTGAACAATAACAGTGAGGACACAGGGTCCAGTGAAGCCTCTGGCCCTGGTGGGAGTACAGAAAGATTTAGGTGGAAGGGGAAGCTTCCCATCCTCTGGTACAAGTCCTTGAATCCAAGGGGAGGAGCACAAGATTTTGAATGTGTTATGAAATATTGTTTTCTAAAAAAACAAAAGCTATTTTCTGCAGAAGTGGCAGCTTTGACTGAGTTTGTTCTCTAGATTTTACTGACGGATGTGGAAGGGATCTGGAGTGTGATAAGTCAGCAAAAACCAGGTGACCGGTTGCTGGAGGGCCAGCCTCATGGTAGACATTCTGCACTAGGTGGAAAACGAATCCAGCCATCTCATCCTCTATAGTCCCCTTCTCCTCTTGCCCCCAATCCCTCCCAGTATCAGGGTCTTTTCCAGTGAGTCAACTCATCTCATGAGGTGGCCAAAATATTGGAGTTTCAGCTTGAACATCAGTCCTTCCAATGAACACCCAGTACTTATCACCTGTAGAATGGACTGGTTGGATCTCCTTGCAGTCCAAGGGACTCTCAAGAGTCTTCTCCAACACCACAGTTCAAAAGCATCAGTTCTTTGGTGCTCAGCTTTCTTCACAGTAGAACTCTCACATCCATACTTGACCACTGGAAAAACCATAGCCTTGACTAGACGGACCTTTGTTGGCATAGTAATATCTCTGCTTTTCAATATGCTATCTAGGTTGGTCATAACTTTCCTTCCAAAGAGTAAGCGTCTTTTAATTTCACAGCTACAATCACCGTCTGCAGTGATTTTAGAGCCCCCAAAAATAAAGTCTGACTCTGTTTCCCCATCTAATTCCCATGAAGTGATGGGATCAGTTGCCATAGTCTTAGTTTTCTGAATGTTGATCTTTAAGCCAACTTTTTCACTCTCCTCTTTCACTTTAATCAAGAGGCTTAGTTCCTCTTCACTTTCTGCCATAAGGGTGATGTCATCTGCATATCTGAGGTTATTGATATTTCTCTCCAGCTATCTTGATTCTAGCTTGTGTTTCTTCCAGTCCAGCATTTCTCATGAGGTACTCTGCATATAAGTTAAATAAACAGAGTGACAATATACAACCTTGACACACTCCTTTTCCTATTTGGAACCAGTTTGTTGTTCCTTTTCCATTTCTAACTGTTGCTTCCTGACCTGCATACAGGTTTCTCAAGAGGCAGTTCAGGTGGTCTGGTATTCCCATCTCTCAGAATTTTCCACAGTTTATTGTGATCCACACAGTCAAAGGCTTTGGCATAGTCAATAAAGTAGAAATAGATGTTTTTCTGGAACTCTCTTGCTTTTTCCATGATCCAGCGGATGTTGGCAATTTGATCTCTGGTTCCTCTGCCTTTTCTAAAACCAGCTTGAACATCAGGGAGTTCACGGTTCACGTATTGCTGAAGCCTGGCTTGGAGAATTTTGAGCATTACTTTACTAGTGTGTGAGATGAGTGCAATTGTGTGGAAGTTTGAGCATCCTTTGGCAACACCTTTCTTTAGGATTGGAATGAAAACTGACCTTTTCCAGTCCTGTGGCCACTACTGAGTTTCCAAATTTGCTGGCATATTAAGTTCAGCACTTTCACAGCATCATCTTTCAGGATTTGAAATAGCTCAACTGGAATTCCATCACCTCCACTAGCTTTGTTCATAGTGATACTTTCTAAGGTCCTCGACTTCAATTTCAGGATGTCTGGCTCTAGATGACTGATCACACCATCGTGTTTATCTGGGTCATGAAACTCTTTTTTGTACAGTTCTTCTGTGTATTCTTGCCACCTCTTTTTAATATATTCTGCTTCTGTTAGGTCCATACCATTTCTGTCCTTTATCGAGCCCATCTTTGCATGAAATGTTCCCTTGGTATCTCTAATTTTTTTGAAGAGATCTCTAGTCTTTCCCATCCTGTTGTTTTCCTCTATTATTTGCATTGATCGCTGAGGAAGGCTATTCTTTGGAACTCTGCATTCAGATGCTTATATCTTTCCTTTTCTCCTTTGCTTTTTGCTTCTCTTCTTTTCACAGGTATTTGTAAGGTCTCTCAGGCAGCCATTTTGCCATTTTGCATTTCTTTTCCATGGGGATGCTCTTGATTCCAGTCTTCTATACAATGTCACGAACCTCATTCCATAGTTCATCAGGCATTCTGTCTATCAGATCTAGTCCCTTAAATCTATTTCTGACTTTCACTGTATAGTCCTCAAATTGTGTTTTTTGTTCCATACCGACAGGGAGTGGTGGTCATCTGGCATTATTGCTTAGGCAGAACCAAGCAATATTCAGGCTTCAGTTGAAGAAAGTAAGGAAAACCACTAGACCATTAAGCTATGCTCTAAATCAAATCCCTTATGATTATACAGTGGAGATGAAAAATAGATTCAAGGGATTAGGTCTGGTAGCCTGAAGAACTATGGGTGGAGTGTAACATTGTACGGGAAGTGGTGGCCAAAACCATCCCCAAGAAAAATAAATGTGAGAAGGCAAAGTGGTTGCCTGAGGAGGCTTTGAAAACAGCTGAGAATAGAACAGAACTGAACAACAAACAAGAAAGGGAAAGATATACCCAATGAAATGCAGACTTCCAGAGAATAGCAAGGAGAGATTAGAAAGTCTTCATAAGTGAAAAGTGCAAGAATTAGGGGAAAACAACAAATTGTAAAGAGTATATATCTCTTCAGGAAAGTTGGAGATACCATAGGAATACTTCATGCAAAGATGGGCACAATAAAGGACAGAAAAGTCAAAGACCTAACAGAAGCAGATGAGATTAAGAAGAGGTGGCAAGAATACATAGAAAAACTATTCAAAAACGATCATAATGACTTGGATATAGATGATGTTGGAGTCACTTATGTAAAGCCAGATATACTAAAGCACAACGTTAAGTGGGCCTTAGGAAATATCACTAAAAGCAAAGCTAGTGGAGGTGATGGAATTCCAGCTGAGCTGTTTAAAACATCCTAAAGAATGAGGCTGTAACAGTGTTGCATTCAGTGTGGCAGCAAATTTGGAAAACTCAGCAGTGGCCATAGCACTGGATAAGGTTAGTTTTCATTCCAATCCAAAAGAAAGGCATTTCCCAAGAATGTTCAACCTGTCATGCAATTGTGCTCATCTTACTTGCTAATAAGGTAATGTTCAAAATCCTTCAAGCTAAACTTCACAATACATGAAGTGAGAACTTCCAGATGTACAAACTGGTTTAAGGAACCAGAGATCAAATTGCCAACATCCATTGGATCATAGAGAAACCAAGTGGATTCCAGAAAAACATCTGCATCTGCTTCACTGACTATGCTAAAGCCTTTCACTATGTGGACCACAACAAACTGAGGAAAATTCTTAAGAGAAAGGGAGTAGCAGATCACCTTACTTGTCTTCTGAAAGTCTGTATGGAGGTCAAAAAGTGGCAGTTAGAATCAAACATAAAACAAATAAAAGATTTAAAATTGGGAAAGGAACATAACGNATTAAAATATTTCAAAGCTATATAGTAAGTCTAGTACCTAACCTCTTACTCATGTATACAGTTTCCATCATCCACTATCATGGCTAATGACTTTTACTGGCTTTATATAAAGTTGTCTTTATTAAGAAGTTTTATATAAACTTCTAAAGTTTTATGTGAATATAAATACAAATAAATACATAGTTTTATTTTCTTTCTTTTCTTCAAACATATAGCATATAACACAAACTCTCCTGCATCTTTCTTTTTCATTTACTGTATCTTGGGGACTAACATTTCTGTAATATACAAGGCCTTTTTCTTTTATAAATTTATAGCTACATAGTAGCGTCTTGCAGGGATGTGCTGTCCTTACTAGCCAGTGCCCTGTTGATAATCTCTTGAGTTGTTTCTGATCTTTTGCTATAAGAATGAACGCCACAGTGAGTAACTTTGTATACATAGGTTATTTTGCACTCATGAAAGGCCATCTTTGGAATAAATTCCTGGAAGTGAAATCAATGGACAAAGGATTTATGCATTTATTTATATTGTCAAATTGCCCTCTAGGAGAATTTTATGAATTTACACTAAATGTTAAACATTTTACAACCTTTTAATTTTTCCAGATGGACTGAATGAAAAAAATGTTACTTCAGTGTATATTTATTTGCATTTTTCATACTATAGTAAATAAGCATTTTGGTGTTATTCAAGGAAAATCTGTTTGTTGTCTTCTGTGAACTTTCTATACATTAAAATGTTGACCTTGATTTCTAGGAATTATAATAATTTAAGGACATGAACTCTTTATCTGTAATATGGTTGGCAACTATTTTCCCAACTCAATAATTATTTTATTCTGATTTTTTCATATATGCATTTTAAAATGCTTTCATGTAGTAAAATTCATTAATTTAATTTATTTTGATTTTGAGTTATTGTTAGAAATAAAATAGACCTTCCCTATAGGAAAAGGAGTACGTCAAGGCTGTATATTGTCTCCCTGCTTATTTAACTTATATGCAGAGCACATCATGAGAAATGCTGGAATGGAAGAAACACAAGCCGGAATCAAGATTGCTGGGAGAAATATCAATAACCTCAGATATGCAGATGACACCACCCTTATGGCAGAAAGTGAGAAGGAGCTAAAAAGCCTCTTGATGAAAGTGAAGGAGGAGAGCGAAAAAGTTGGCTTAAAGCTCAACATTCAGAAAACGAAGATCATGGCATCCGGTCCCATCACTTCATGGGAAATAGATGGGGAAACAGTGGAAACAGTGTCAGACTTTATTTTTTGGGGCTCCAAAATCACTGTAGATGGTGACTGCAGCCATGAAATTAAAAGACGCTTACTCCTTGGAAGAAAAGTTATGACCAACCTGGATAGCATATTCAAAAGCAGAGACATTACTTTGCCGACTAAGGTCNGTATGTAGGCCAAAAAACAGCAGTTAAAATCAGACACAGAAGAACTGAAAGATTTAAAACTGGGAAAGGAGAATGAGAAGGTATACACTGTCACTCTGGTTATTTAACTTATATGTAGGATACATCATTCAATATGCTGGTCTGGATAATCACAAGCTGGAAATAAGATTGCTGGGAGAAGTATCAACATCCACAGATATGAAGATAACACTACCCTAATAGCAGAAAGCAAAAAAGAGCTAAAGAACCTCTCGATGAGGAGAGGAGATGAAAAAACTAGCTTAAACTCAACATTCAAAAAACTATTCACAAAAAGATACTCAACATTCATGGCATCCAGCCCCACCACTTCATGGCATATAGATGAGGGAAAAGTGGAAACAGTGGCAGATTTTATTTTCTTGGGCTCCAAAATCACTATGGACCTTGACTGAAGTCACAAAATTAAAAGACTCTTGCTCCTTGGAAGGAAGAAAGGCTATGAAAAACCTGCACAGTGTATTAAAAAGCAGAGACTCACTTTGCTACAGAGGTCTCTAGTGTCACAGCTATGGTTTTCCAGTAATAATGTGCAGATGTGAGATCTGGACCATACGAAAGGGTGAATGCCAAAGAATTGAGCTTTTGAACTGTGGTGCTTGAGAAGATTCTTGAGAGTCCCTTATACAACAAGGAGATAAAACCAGTCAATCTGAAAGGAAGTCAACCTCTGACCCCTGCTGTCTCAGCTGAGGCAGCTACTGATGGCCTCCAGAGGGAAAGAACGGATGGTTCCCCTACAAAAGTGCCTGATCATGGCAGCTCCAAGCAAACAGTGTGTATCCCCACCCATGGAGAAGCTCAGAAAGGCTGAAGGCTCTGTGTATCCTGGGTCTCTCGATACATGTGTTGCATTCTCCCCAGTAGCATTGGAGTCCAAGGAAGGGGTATTCTGGGCCCTGGAGGAGGGGGATGGCTCAGGGATCCACGAGGGCCACCACTTACCAAGTAGGACTGGAAAGGACAGAGCAGGCATAGGTGGCAGAGAGCTGGTGTGGGAACAAGAAGGAACCAGCAATGCATGAAGTACCTCACCAAAACACCCTTGGAGGACAAGCCCAGTGATAAGATCATTTGAGATGGAATGAAGAGAGTCTATTTCATTACCCCTCATAATTCCTCTGAAGGAGGAGGTGGTGAAGTTGGTGGGTCATCACAAACGATTCCATGGCCTAGACTATCTCCCAATCAACTTTCTTTGGGGCTGCCTCTCCCCAGCTTCAGTCATGTAGTTCTGGAGGAAATTGACAATCATGTGTGCTGCTGGGTCAGGGCCACACGACCATGTAAATCCAATCATAGGACCAAATGGCCCTGTCAGGATGGCTGATCTAGGACTGTAAATGTGATCTGAGGTGAGTCATTCAGAGAACACCCTTGAACTCTGATGTCTTCAATCTTTTCTTTCCTTATTGGAGATGGCTTCAGGATATAAAACCCTAGGGCAGGTAGCTTGGACTCCCTCACTAGGTGTAGAAGCCTTAAGGAAGAAAGTTGTCCATCTAAGACCATCAAAGAAGAGGGAATGAAAGAGTGAGGGTGTGAAATAGAGAACTGATGACTTCTGATTTCTTGGGCCCAGTCACTGAGATCTTTGTATTTGCTCTGCGTCTTGTGTCCTGGATTCCCAGAATCATTTCGATGAGTATCCCATTTCCTGGAAGCCAGTTGAAAGTGTTACCCTTTCAACTGTGATTCAGACTTGGTTCTAGATCCTTCCCGATCATTTTACACCTCTCAGACACAAACAGAAGCGTCCATTTGTTTCAGCATCATTACGAGTAAAACACTTTATTCTTTACTGAGAATAGGGTGTACAGACCACAAAACACAGTTCACCAGCATCCTGGGCAGGAGTACCCTAAGTGTGATTTAGTGTTTGCTTGGAGCAGCCTTACTGATTCCTGAACCACTCGAAGCATTTACACTGTCTGTGCCAGGCCAATCCTGTCATTTCCTCGATCCAAGACAGAAAGACAGCCTCAGGAAGACGTCATCCAGCATCCAGTTCTCTCTAGATGTCCTCACTGTGTTCTCTTTAAAGGAGGTATAGCAGTGGCCTCTAGAATCCTGGGGGAGTCAGAGACACACATCAGTCAGCCTGAGCCCTTACCTGCGACTCCCACAAATATCCAGACCCAGCACAGTTCTTGGTTTTATTTCCCTCTTTTGGTAAGTATCAAGGGATTTTCTCCTTAGCAGGGGATATGAGAGTTCATCCACAACCAAAGGGGCCAAGACATGAGGTTGCCATGAGGAAGGGTGTGGGAGTTGGGGATACAGAGGAGTGATAAACAACAAAGTCCTACTGAAGAGCATAAGGAAATATATTAACTATCCAGTCATAAACCACATGAAAAATAATAAGAAAAATAATATATATTTCTCTATGTGTATAACTGAGTCACATTGCTGTGCAGCAGAACTTAACGCATCACTGAAGATTAGCCACACTTCAATAAAAATTTTAGAAAAGAAAAAAAAAATGAATAAACACATGTAAGTAGCAGCTAACACAAATACTTGAGTTCATGTATGATTTCAGATAGCCAGTGGATTGTGATTTACTGCAAATTAGTCTCAAGGCACAGTAAGACTTTTTAGCTATTATTTTTATTTAATGTTTTTCAGAAGGTTTGATATTATATGAATCAAAAGTAGATGGTCAATACTATATCTTGTACATCTGCTCTCTAACAATGCCTTCCTGGATAATTTAATAACTCACAAAATTTCCCTTCTTTGCTGTTTATGCTTCATGCATCTTCTAGATATCACTGCATATTTCTAGCAGTGATACATCAGAAAACCAAGGGTGTCTTGGTATATCATGCAGTGTGACTTTTTCATTTTATCAGAAGGACTGGAATATATTTAATGCTTCTTGTTCCAATAGATAGAAATTTTATAAGTGTTATATGTCTTGCTTTGGTTTAGTTGCTTTCTCCTCACTATTTATTGACCTTATGATATTGAACCAATGATGCTGATTTTTTTTTTATTTTATAAGACAGATTGAAGCACCATACACCCATGATCTGAAAAAAAAAATAGAACTTCTTTTCTAATAAATATAATTTCAAAAGGACATAACATAACCACTGCTTTTATGATATGAAATATCTTAACCTCTACTTAATATCATAAAATGAGTAATATATTATAATGTAAAAATCAACACCCAACTTTATACTGATAACTTGGGAATTCTAGATCTACCTCTGCAGGGAATACATACCTAGTGGTCTGGGACATGTGAAACAAGTTCTGAGTGGTTCACTTTTTAAAATGTACATTAAGAAAAAATGGCTCAGTAGATACTTAATATGGTCTATGGAGGAGATCTCTCTTGAATCTGAAATAACTCATTTTTAAATGCATTCTGTTAGAGTCATTAAATTAATAATTGGCAAATCAATGTTCTTTTAAGAAATGGAACATAATGACAATGATTTGAAATAGTTCTTCTTTCAGGGCGTGTTTTTCCTCCATATAAGGAGTTAATCACATTACAGCATATTATACAAACTTTTCTTTCTCAGTAATTAAATTCTGAACAAGTATATGACTTCAAACTAAAATCTTACATGAAAATTATGTTGAAATGTATGAATTTAAGCCAAATTCTTTGCATACTCTATCCACTAAAGTCCCTGCTACTTTGTGTAGAGGTATAAAAAATGCGTCCATTTATTGCAAAAGAGAACTAGAGGATATTCACCCACAGAAATTAAATTCCAACAAGTTTCAGGAACACAGTAGATGGAGAATAGTGTTTCTAAAAAGGGCAAGGGGGGCAAAGAAAGTGGGAGTCATAAGATGGCTTCACAGGAGGCTGCAGACTCTCTCTCTTTTTTTTTAATGTTGATATATTTTTTAATTTTTATTTTTACTTTATTTTACTTTACAAAATTGTATTGGTTTTGGCATACATTGACATGAATCCGTCATGGGTGTACATGAACTCCCAAACATGACCCCCCCCCCACCTCCCACACCTGCAGCCTCTCTTGTAAACACAGATAAGAGCACTAAAAAGCCAGAATATCAGATTGTGGTTGATCACCTGATGAAAGAGACTCATTAATAAAAGAGAAAGACCAAGCTGGTCTCACTTTCTCTCTCTTCTCTCTTTCTTTCTCTCCCTGAAACCTTGCTGTGTGGTCTCAGGTATGCTATGTAATTTCCAGGTCATATAAGTAATAAAATTTTATTTTGTTTCAAAGTTTCATGATAGTTATTACTGAACGGTGTCTTGCAATCATAATAAAAACCACAAGGGCCAGTCCACTCACAACACTTGTTATTAATAAGCTGAGACCAGCAGAAAACAAAAGCACATTCATTAATTTTATAATAAAAAAAAAAAGTTAAATGAAATCCCATCCAATAAATAAACCATTTTAGGTGTAATTGCCTTCATTATGCAAACAAGCTCCAGTTTATTGACCTCATTTTTCACCAAATAACTTACTTATCTCCCTCTCTTCTTCTACTACTAGTCTAGATGAATAGCCTGAATTGAATAGCCTGTTCATTAGTTCCTCACACAACCTGCCCCTCTAACCCTTTAATTACCAGCCATCTTTCTTTTAGTTCAATTATTCAACTGAATCATCCCTCTAATGTCACTAGCCAAAAATTTATATCCTATTTCCACTATCTCCATTTCTGAAATCCTATAAGCATATCTTTATGAAGATATAAGAAGAGAGTAATTTAAAATGAATTAAGATAGCCCTTTGGAAATTAAATTTAGCTCTAAAACATTTTGCTAATATTGTTGTTCTAAAAATCTCAAACCCAAAGTATAAAAAAGGATATAAGATGTTATTAGAATATTTTGTTAGGTAAAACACTACACCAAAGAAAATACATTGGTGACAATTTGTCTTAAGAATTCTTTTATGTAACAATTATGTTGATATCCCTCTATGTTTTTAAACTAGATACTACTGTTGTTCTCATTTGTCCTACTTTTATTGACACACCATGAACTTTCAACTTTGTGTATGAAACCCTTAATCAGGCTAAACAAGGACATAACCCTGTTGTACTCTTCCCTGACATCATATTACTCATATTAAACACAAATTTATTTACATGTTCTACAAAACTGCTGCAATTTCCCACCTTTGTAGTTTATTTACATCAATATAATCCTTAATCTTTGTGCACCATGTGAATTTTCCTTCCAGTTATCTAAGAATATAATTAGAAATTCCTGCCAAGGCTTCTTCCTCTTTCCTTTACTATGGCTAAGTAAATTTGGAAAAACCATAAACATCAACTATCACTGGCATCACAACAAAGGTACATACTATAACAAGGACTAATCACTATTGATACTGAACTTCATGACCTGATTGAGGAGAGTTTAACAGGTTTCTCCATTATTAAGTTAGTCTACACCAGTCCACATGTAAGGAGTGCAAAATAATAATCCTTTATATTGTGGTAGAGAATCTTCATAAATCATTTGAAATTCTTCTGCAAGGGAGACTTGTCTCTTCCCCCTGAATTATTTATTTACTAAATCATTAATTCATATCAACATGGACTCCTGGATATTGCTTTTATACTATGGTTCATAATTTAACACTCCATTAATTTTGTTCCTAATACAGATACAAGCATTAAGAATGCCTCAATTTACCCTTATGTCCCTTTGGCATAATCCATTTATTCAAGTGTTTTCCCCCCTCTTTTAAAAAAATTTTGGAGCAAATCCATATTTTCCAGACTGCCAGGATTTGTCAGGAGAAATATCAATAACCTCAAAAATGCAGATGACATGACCATTATGGCAGAAAGCAGAGAGTAACTGAAGAGCCTCTTGAAAGTGAAAGAGGAGAGTGATAAAGCTGGCTTAATACTCAACATCCAAAAAACTAAGATCATGGGATCAGGTCCCATCACTTCATGGTAAATAGATGGGGAGACAATGAAACAGTGACAGGCTTTATTTTCTTGGCCTCCAAAATCACTGCAGATGGTGACTGCAGCGATGAAATTAAAAGACACGTGTTCCATGGAAGAAAAGCTATGACCAACCTAGACAGCGTATCAAATACCAGAGCCATTACTTTGCCAACAAAGGTCCATCTAGTCAAAACTATGGTTTTTCCAGTAGTCATGTACAGATATGAGCTGAACCATAAAGAATGTTGAGTGCCGAAAAATGGATGCTTTTGAAGTGTGCTGTTGGAGAAGACTATTGAGTCCGTCGGATTGCAAGGAGAGCAAACCAGTCAATCTTAAAGGTAATCAGTCCTGAATATTCATTGGAAAGACTGATGCTGAGGCTGAAACGCCAATACTTTGACCTGATGGGGAGAACTGACTTATTGGAAAAGACCCTAATGCTGGGAAAGATTGAAGGCAGGAGGATAAGGGGATAACAGAGGATGAGATAGTTGGATGGCATCACCAACTCGGCAGACATGAGATTTAGCAAGCTCTGGGAGTTGGTGATGGGCAAGGAAGCCTGGCATGCTGCAGTCCATGGGATCACAAAAAGTCAGACACACCTGAGGACTGAACTGATGTTTTCCAGCCTAAACAATGTTCTAGGCTTATATAAAGTGCTCCTGCTGTAGCCTTAGAATCATCAACTTCTTAAAACAACAATAACAACAACAAATTGTTCTTTTTATTGGGAAAGGATATTATAAATGAAGATACAGGAGCCAGTGTGATCATTTCATTTGTGATATTAAAAATGTGTGTCTTCTGTCTTATTTATGGTTATCCTAGATAGATGTTTCTCTATTTTCTTAAACTTTTCAAAGAACTAGTTTTAGAATTACTGATTTTTTTGTTTTTTATTTCATTTATTTATTCTCTAGTTTTTGAAATTTACTTTTAATCTGCTTTTTCTTGTTCAGTTGCTAAGTCATGTCTGACTCTTTGTGATCCCATCACTGCACCAAGGACATGGTCCTCTGTCCCCCACTTTCTTCCAAAGTTTGCTCAAATTCACACCCATTGAGCTGGTGGTGTTATCTAGGTGTCTCATCCTCTCCTGCCCCCTTCTCCTATTGCTTTCAGTCTTTTCAAGTATCAGATTCTTTCCCAATGAGTAAGTTCTTCCCATCAAGTGCCCAAAGTACTGGAGCTTCAAATTCAGCATTAGTTCGTCCAGTGAATATTCAGGATTGACTTCCTTTAGGACTGACTGGTTTGATTGCCTCTCAAGAGTCTCTCCCACACCACAGTTCAAAATCATCAATTCTTTAGCACTCAGCTTTCTTTATAATCCAATTCTCACATCTATACATGACTACTGGATAAACCATATCTTTGACTATATGGCCCTTTGTTGGCAAAGTGATAGCTCTGCTTTTTAATATGCTATCTAAGTTTGCTATTAACTTCCTTCAAAGGAGCAAGTGTTTTTTAATTTCATAGCTGCAATCACTGTCGGCAGTGACTTTGGAGCCCAAGAAAAGAAAATCTGTCACTACTTCCACTTTTCCCCCACTTGTTTGTCATGAATAGATGCAGTAATCTTAGATTTTTGAATACTGAGCTTTAAGCCAACTTTTTATTTCTCTTCTTTCACCCTCAACAAGAGGCTCTTTAGTTTCCATCACTTTCTACCATAAGGATGGCGTCATCCATATATTTAAGGTAGTTCTCTCAGCATTTTTAAAAATAATTTAATTAATTCATTTTTATTTTTGGTTGTGCTGGGTCTTTGTTGCTATTTGGACTTTTCTCTCTTTGTGGCAAGCAGTGACTACACTCTAGTTGCAGTGCATGGGCTTCTCATTGTGGTGGTTTCTGTGGTTGCAGAGCACTGGGCTCCCTGTAGGCTTAACAGTTGTGGTGCTATGGTTTTCCAGTAATAATGTGCAGATGTGAGATCTGGACCATACGAAAGGGTGAATGCCAAAGAACTGAGCTTTTGAGCTGTGGTGCTTGAGAAGATTGTTGAGAGTCCCTTATACAACAAGGAGATCAAATCAGTCAGTCTGAAAGGAAATCAACCTCTGACCACTGCTGTCTTAGCTGAGGCATCTACTGAGGGTCTCCAGGTGTAAAGAACGAATGCTTCCACTGCAGAATTGCCTGCCATGGCAGCTCCAAGCAAATAGCTTGTAGCTCCACCCATGGAGGAAGGTCAGAAAGGCAGAAGGCTCTGTGTACCCTGGGTTCTCCAATACATGCCTTGCACTCTTTACAGCAGCACTGGAGGCCAAGGAAGGGGCATTCTGGGCCCTGGAGGAGGGAGATGGCTCAGGGACCTACTGGGGTCACCACTTACCAAGTAGGCCTGGAAAGGACAGAGCAGGCATATGTGACAGAGAACTGCTGACTGGGGTGTGGAAACAAAAGGGAACCAGCTCTGCATGAAGTACCTCACCCAAACTCCCCTGGAGGAGAAGTCCAGTGATAAAATCATCTGAGATGGGATGAAGAGAGTCTAATTCATTACCCCTTATAATTCCTCTGAATGAGGAGGTGGTAGAGTTGGTGGGTTATCACAAGCTCTTCCATGGCCTAGACCATCCCCCAGTCACTATCCTTGGGGCTGCCTCTCCCCAGCTTCAGTCATGTAGTTCTGGAGGAAACTGACAATCATGTGTGCTGCTGTGTCAGGGCTAATGACCATGTAAAGCCCATCATAGGACCACATGGCCCTGCCAGGATGGCTGATCTAGGGCTGTACATGTGAACTGAGGTGCATCATTCAGAGAATACCCTTGAACTCTAATGGCTCCCAGTTTCTTTCTTTACTAGGAGATGCCTTCAGGATATAAAACCCTAGGGCAGGTAGCCTGAACTCCCTCACTAGGTGTAGAAGCCTTAAGGAAGAAAGTTGTCAGCTAAGATCATCAAAGAAGAGGGAAGGGAAAGACCAAGGGTGAGAAAGAGAGAACTGATGACTTCTGATTTCTTGGGTCCAGTCACAGAGATCTTTGTATTTGCTCTGATTCTTGTATCCTTGATTCCCAGAATCATTTCAATGAGTCCCCCTTTTCCTTGAAGGCAGGTGGAGAAGGGCTCCTCTCAATTTTGATTCAGATTTGGTTCTAGATCCTTCACTCCCAGACAAAAAACAGAGGCAACCACTTGTTTCAGCACCATTAAGAGTGAAACCCTTTATTCTTTACTGAGAATAGGGTGTGCAGACCACCAAACACAGTTCACCAGCATCTTGGGCAGCAGTGCCCAAGTGTGAGGGAGTGTGTTAGGAGTGGCCTTATTGATTCCTGAGCCACTCCAGGCATTTATACTGCCCGTGCCAGGCCAATCCTGTCATTTCCTCGATCAAAGACTGAGAAATACACCCTCAGGAAAACATCACCCAGGATCCAGATGTTTGTAGATGGACTCAATTGGTTCTCTTTAAATGTGGTATAGCAGCGACCTCTAGAATCCTGGGGTGATCAGAAACACACACCAGTCAGCATGAGCCCTTGCCAGTAACTCCCCCCAGTATCCAGACCCAGCACAATTATTTGTTTTATTTCCCTCTTTTGGTAAGTATCAAGGGGTTTTCTCAGCAGCAGGGGATGTGAGAGTTCATCCAAAACCAAAGAGTGCCAAGCCATGAGCTTGCTATGAGGAAGGGTGTGGTGAGTGGAGGACTGGGAGTTGGGGAAACAGAGGAATGAAAACCAACAAAGTCCTACTGTAGAGCACAAGAAACTATATTCAACATTCGGTCATAAATCACATGAAAAAGAATAAGAATATATATATTTTATGTATATAGCTGAGTCACATAGCTTTGCAGCAGAACTTAATGCCACATGAAGATTAGCCACATTTCAATATAATTTTTTCGAAAAGAACAAGTGTGTCCATAGCTCTCCTCACTCCCTATTTCTTTTCTTCTGACTCTTGCTCCTTGTTTTCTCTGCAGAGAATGTTGGTTCTCCTCCTGCAACCCCATAATCTGTACTTTATTTAAAAATTTTATATTGTATTTGAGTATAGCTGATTAACAATATTCTGAGTTTCAGGTGGACAGTAAATGGACTCAACCATATGTATCTGGGTATCCTGGTCCCAAAGACACCCCTCCCATCCAGGCTGTCATATAACTGAGCAGAGTTCCCTGTGCTACACAGCAACTCATTGTTGGTTATCCGTCTTAAACAGAGCAGTGCCCACAACACTTTCTTGAAGCTTTAACTCAGCAGCCCTGTGAAGCCTCCTTCAGCCCACACTCACCCTCTCTGGCTACTACAGGCTTGGTTAGGTAACATACTCTTGTTACCCATCCCCACTGGTCTGTCCGTAGCCCTCATCACCCCTAGTAAATCCCCAGTGTCCCAGTGCAGATCATCTTGAGATGCCGTTTGCATAGAATCCAGTGCAGTTTTGCCTAGAATCAAGCAACCCTCCATATGGCTCAAAGAGTTTTTCATTTTAGAATTCCTGAAATTCCCTCTCTTCCTCAAAGCCTTCTTTGAGCCCATCAGCTTGCTCTGAACTCTCTATGGTGCTGACATGAAGCCTCCACCCTGTGCCGTGGCTGAGCAGTCACAGTGCACCCTTTATTCACATTAGCATCCAACCTCCCCACAGAGTTGTTGGGTACTCGAACTCACAAAGGAGGCACCTGGCTGGAGCAAGGGGAAGATACAGTCAAGAACTAGGCTGACCATGTAATTTATCATCCAAGCCAGACAAACCTTAAGAAGGGAAGGGAGCCTGTTAACGTATGCTGGGACATCACACTGGGACTGTCCCCAGACATTCTCCTTGTAACATGGCCTATTTCAGGGACTGCTAGTGCTGAATTTCATGTTCATGCACCTAAGGGTTCAGATTGAGTTGAAACTCTTTGAGGACTGAGGACCTTAGTGTTCCCCTGTCCTTGACTCCCACCATGCCATATGGTGAGGCTTCTCCACATTTATTTCAGGAAGATCAGTGCCCCACATGGCCCTTTACTGTCAAGTGATTGGTTTTGTGGGAGTCACTGGCCCAGCCACAGGGCTGAGCAGCATCTGCAATGGTTTGACATGGCCTCCAGAGGGCGCCCTCCTCCCAGCAGCAGCCCAAGGGTTCCTGCAAGCTCCAGGATGAGAGCCAACCCTCAGTATTGTCCCCTCACCTTGATGATGTAGGCTCGACCTGGCACTGGGTAGTTGATGCTGTTGATGGTGAAGATAATAGAGGGCAGGGTATTGACCGCAGAGCATGAAACAGTGTACTGTAAGAGAGAGAGGGTAAGAGGTTGGCCCTGGTGATCCTTGTTGTATGTGGAGACTGGGAGTGACCCTGGGGCATGACCTTTCACCTTGGAACCCCGTGGCGTGGCACCGATGAGCTTCTGCATGTTATCAACCAGTGATTTGGGACCTTCGATGAATGCTGTCCCTGTGTCAACAATGGCCTTGCAGCCACCAGAACAAGCAATAACCTTTCTTTCAATGGAGATGCTGAGAGACAAAGGAAGAAAGTGGGTATCAAGGTCACTCTGAGCCTCCCCAGAGTTGTCCCCTTCCCAGCTGTCTCCTAAACAGCCCTTGGTCTCTTGCCCTCCTTTCCTTTGCTCTCGACACAGTACATTTCTTGACATCCTTGAATGCAGTACTTGAATACACCAGGATCTTTTGTACCTTGAGCCAATCTGGTCTTCCTTCCTGGAAGACTCCACTGAACTTTGACTAGCAAATTTCTTCTCATCTTCCAGATTTCAGCTTAATTTTATTGTTTTCAGGAAGTCTTTCCCCCGGTATTTATGAGTCTCCTGTCTTTGTCACTCTCTGTAGACCCTTCTTCATGTCTGCTGCTGCTAACTCACTTCAGTCGTATCTGACTCTGTGCGACCTCATAGAGGGCAGCCCACCAGACTCTGCCGTCCCTGGGATTGTCCAGGCAAGAGTACTCGAGTGAGTTGCCTTCTCCTCCTCATGTCTAGCATGTACCTAAGTCACAATTCACTATGTGGGCGAGTCACTTCATGTACATCTGCCTTCTTAGATGTGAGGGGGAGTTTTATGCTCCTTGCCTCCCTAAAGTGCCTGGCACACAGTGGATGCCCAATATTGTCTGTTCAATGAGTGAATGAAAACTTAGAAAACGATAAGTAATCTCCAGAGAGCTGTATCTGATGAGGAACAAATAACGGGTCACACACAGAGTGAAGATGGAAATTCACAGGGGCAACAGATTCTCATAGTAGGGGGAGAGAGGGGCTCTTCTGGGAGAGGGTGTCTCTCAGCACTGCTCCTACAACCAACTAAAACCCTGAGACCCTGGCCAGGAAATACATGACAAGCCCATAGAAACTCCAAAGGACAGGCCAACTTTTGTCTGAGGGTATCACACAGAACTGTATCAATTATGCCTCTTGTCCTCAGGTCACTCCTGGATCCCACCTTCCTGATCCTCTGTAATAGCCCCTGTTCTACTGTGTGCCCAAGAACTTGGCATGTCTTTTCTATTAGTTGCTTTCACGTCTTAAGACTGCAGGCAACTTCTCTCCACTGCTGGGTAGCTGCTCCCTAAGGAGACCAGTTGTCCCCATCTTCTCAGGACTGTCCCTGTTTTTAAACAGACATTTATCTGTTCTGAGAATTTCCTATGTCCTAGGTAGCCCTGGACAGTCGGTCATCTTATCATAACTCTTTTCAGGCTGCTGAAATTCTCCCTGATCCTCTGTTCACCACACTGTGGAGTCCTCTAACCATGCTCCCCACCTCAAAGGGCAGTGGGTGCAGCCTTCTCCCAGCTACACAGACCTCTCTGGTGCCTTTTAGGACCCTGATCAGAGCCATGCTCAGAAGGCCTGGGGATTATGAACGCATGGGTTCTTTGTGTATCTCTGTGCTTGTATGTTTGTTTGTATCTGTGTTTGCATGTTTCCTTGTGTGTGCTTGTGTATCTCTGACTAGCTATGCATGTTTTTATGTTTTGATGTGTATGGTTTATGTGTCTGCTGGTGTGTTTCCATGTTTCTGTGTGTCTGTCTGTGTCATTGTGGGTGGTGTATATGTCTGTGGGACTGTGTGTCTGAGAATGCATTCGTGTGTCTGCCTGTATCCATGTACATTAGTGGGAGCATCACTTCAGCTGACCCTCAGAAGGAGAGGCTTACCGGTCCATGTGTACAATCCATTTTCCCGCTTGGATCAATGGTACCCAGTTGAGCTCTCCCTTGTAGTAGTGGTGGTCCACCCCACCAAACATCACCACACTGCCCTCCTGCTTGTCTCTGTAGAGAGAACAGAGTGGGGGATCCTTGGAGGACAGTAACAACAGCAATGTCTGAGAGCTGTGCTGGTCCACCCATCAAGACCCTAATAAGGTCCCCATGTACAGATGCAGAAATTGAGTCTAGGAGAGGTTGAGATCCAGACTGAGGTCTGTTACTGGCTAATGAGTGGCACAGAGGAGGTTAGAAGCTGAACCCACTTGGATGGGTTCCACCCACTATGTCTTCTGAAGACGCCCTGGACCTCCAGCCACCTGAGTGCTCAGACACCCTCAGAGGACAGGGTGCTGAAGTGTTTGGGCTTTCCCCTTGTCCACTTTGTCATTTTTTCAGGAAAATCAAGCCCTGGGAGTTCTAAGGGTATGGGTTCAGGTCACCCGGATTTGGCTTCACTGGCCTGTGACCTCTACTGTCAAAAGGGCCCCAAACTCAGAAGAGACCAAACTCTGCTCTCCCTGTCTTGAAATGCCTCATATTTCTTAAACAAGGGGTGCCACACTTTTGTGTCCCACACTTTTGTTTCTCACTGGCTCCTACAAATTGGGTAGCTGGTCCTGGGCTCCCAGTGAAATACTAATGAGGAAGGAAAGATATCCACCATCCTTCTCCTTCCTTCCTTATCAAATTCATAAGCAAATCCTAATGCCTTTTCCTTCAACTTGCTTCCTGTGGCCTTCCATTAGCCTTCCTCCTCACTCATCCCCCTAGACCAAGTTACTGGTCTTGAGCCCACGAGTAGGCTTGTGTTCCAATAAACTTTTATTTCTAAAAGCCAGGGGTGAAGCCAGGTAAGGTTCTGGGTCCATAGTTATCCTGGGTTAGATTATCTCTAAGGATACTTCTTTATCAAGTGTTCTATAATTTTTGTGCAACTGAAAGCATCTTACAGCTAATTTGGTGAAAGGGATTGTCCATCTCAGACTTACTTGCTCAAGTAGAAGGCAAAAACAGGCTCAGAAATGGCACCTTCATTCTTCAGCTTGTCAAAGATGGGGATTGCTCCAGAAGAGGATATGTTGGGGTAGTTCAAGCCCAAGATGCCATCAAAAGGTATACGCTTAAACCCGTATTCTGCTGTGCTTAGACCGAACGGCTGGTCAGTGCTCACAAGGTCCCCAATCTGTGGGAAAGAAGAGTGTTTCCACTTACAGATACATGAAGTGGGGCTAGGACTGGGCTGGGATGCATTGCCATTAGATCCTCAGAGAAGAATTGAGGCTGGGCTCTGTCTTTGGTGGCCGACAGACAGTGAGATCAAGCTTGGAGGGGAATTTGGGTTCGATTTGAGAGAGGCTGTGAATTTTATAACATCTGCCCCTCTGAAAAACACCACCTGAGTGAGTCATTTTGGCCTCATGGCTTCTGTACAGGTGGGGCAATCAAGAGTCAGGCCAGGTCCCATTGGTGCCACCTTATGGACAAAGCAATCAAGAACAAGATAGCCTTCTCTTTGGTATCACTGTGACCTAATGACAGGAATGGACTGCATTCTCTGTAATGTACTGTGGATTCTGCATCTGTCCAGGAAGACAGAAGCCAAAAACACAATCTTGATTGCAGGGCTCTATGAAATTACTGCCTGCAGAAATCACTTTTGGGGATATGTGTATATTCCTGTGAGTGTGTGTGAGAGAAAAGAGAGAGCGGAACTACTCAAGTATTTTGGGGGAGGCAGGCCATAGTTTTATTAGACTCTCAAGGGTCCTTTAGAGTGAGAAGTCATTTATCAGTCCCCTTGACTTCTCAGGCCACCAGTTTCCCACTCTGGGATTCTTTGACTGCTCCCAGGGTCCTCAGATCAGTTTTATCCTATCCCCAAACACCCCACAGCAAATTCAGTCCTGAAAAGCCAATCTAACTCCACCTTTAACCACGTGTGTGCCCTCAGCAAGGACCTTGCTGTCTACACCTCAGTTTCCTCATATGTCTCATGAGTTAGTCAGAGTAACTGCTGTGTGGGTTTGTTGCAGGATTAAACCAGTTATCACCTGAAAGTGCCTGGAACAGTCTGTGAATATAAAGTGGGTGCTTTTATCCTTTTTTTTTTTTTTTTTTTTTCGCTCCCAGCAAAATAAACCTTGAATTGCTCATGAGCAGAGGAGCTGCAAGTCCGGATCTCAAACCACTCTCTGGGTTGGCTAATCTGTTTGCTCGTGTGTCACCACAGGCACTGCCTCCCCAGAGACATGATCCTGTGGGTAAGATGGCCAATATCTATGGGAGTTAGGCTAGGAAGGGTCCTGCCAGATGGTCCTGCATCTGTTTTGCAAGCAGTGGTCACTTCCTAGCCAGTCCTGACTCAGCATATGTTATACTGTTACCCGAACTGTGTCATGAACAACAACTCCTTTCATTCTTCCACATCCATAGGTGATACTGAAGGTCTTATTGGTAGGCTGGAAGGTGGAAGACTGAAGATGTCTGAACCTAGCGTGTGTAGCTGTAGACACAAGAGATGAGTGTCATCAGGTGCCAAGGATGGAAACACAGTGGCAGGGCAAGTGAAGGATGGTCCGGGTACAAGGTATTTGTACTCACAACAGGCTTCAGTGGCACAAAGGTCGGAGGGCACCCACAAGTCAGATGATCCTGTGTCAAAGACAACCTGGAATTCCTGCGGGGGTGTTCCAATGGTGATGTTACCCAGGTAGATCAACTACAGGGAGATGCAGGGAGTGGATTAGTGCAGAACTGGCTACCCTCTATTCCCAAACTGCTGCCTCCCTCTGGGTGTCACATATCTCTTGAGATTACTTTCTAATCACCGTGCAGCTCACAGACTTTGGTCACAGATGTACCTGCACTTGATATATTTTTCCTGTGCTACATTATATGCAGGATATTGACTCTATGCCTAGGCATTGATGTGGTTCCTCCTGCATGGGAATCCCATAGGCATAAACACTGGGCTTCCAGGACCACTGGACACCCAGGGAAGTCCTGGGGCCTTCATTTGAGAAGCTCTGTAGTCTCTTCAAACCCAGCCTTAGCACCCACTTCTCCAGGAGGTCCTTCTTGATCAACCCCAGCCACTCCCTCCAAACTCAGACCACATCCAGTCAAACCACACAGATGACCCTTTCATTTGACATATATTTACTCTTTGCCTATCTCTCAGGCTGTTATGGGCATTCTTGAAGACAAATAAGCCTAAGCCCTTTGTCTAATCTAAAAACAGTAACCACAGTGATTCTTATGGCCATACATGGAATACAGGTTCAGCAACTTTTTAGTGCTATCATTCTTGCATCTGTGGAAACTGAATGTCTTTGCCTCGGGATTCACAATTGCTCTGAAGTTGGTTCTACCTTTTGATCAGTGATGGTTCACTCTTCATCTGTAACTTAGAGGCTCATTTCGTTCAGAAGGAACAATTGCCCTCAAACATATGACACATCTTTGACACAGAAATGGATATTTACCTGCCACCTGGTAATTTATGGACCCAGTCACAAAGACCAACAGTTGAGGATGAGACTGCCTTCTCCTCTGGTTGGGGGTCCCTGTTTTCCAGTTTCTCTGCCTCCTGCAGGAACCCCATCCCCATCATCCCACCTGACACCTCCAGATGAGCCCCAGTGTTAGGCTAGAGAACCAGGGGGCGCTTTGGAGCACCATCCTCCCAAAATACTCACATCCTTGATGTTGCTCAGCGGGTGAATAGTTAGATTCGAGCCACGAAAAGAAATCTGGGACAGTATGTAAGCATGCTCCTTCAGGAAATGGTTCAGCATGTTTTTTTCACTGTAGGTTTTTCTCATGGTCTTCACTCTCCTTAGAGGTATTCTTTCACCGAGCATTTGACAAAGAAAACAAAGATGCTACAATTAGATGTCAGTGTTAAGATATAACTGTCATTGTAATGGCCCTGTGTATTTTCTAATCATTTTTATGAGGCACATTATTATCAGAATTTTATGCATATACTATGGCAAAGACATAGATTTCAATACTGGTTCTGTACTGCAATCTTGGGTAAGCCATATGACCATGTGGTGTCTCAGTCTCCCCTTTGGTAAAAAGGTAGAATGTAACAATACAAACACTCCAAATAGGATATCTTGGGGATAAGTGAAGTGATGTATATAAAGTGAACATGGAGTCACTCAGTCGTGTCCCACTCCTTGCAACCACATGGAATGTAGCCTACCAGGCACCTCCATCCATGGGATTTTCCAGGCAAGAATACTGAAGTGGATTGCCATTTCCTTCTCCAGGGGATCTTCCAGTCTCAGCAATGACAGCCATTATCATTAGTGTTGCCATCTCACTTATTCTTTCTAATAAAACCTCAAGGATGTAGGTAGAAGGGGGTCTCATCCTCTTTTACAAAGTAGCATTTTGAAATGCAGGAGGTTTCTGAGTTGGCTGTGGTCACACTGCTCGTCAGATATAAAACAGTGTATATAGAAGAGTGTATCTTTCTCCAAGTTGACAAAAAAGAGAGAATTGAAGGAAGAATCCAAGATATAGGGAAAAAGAAAGGGAAATTCAAAGGTTTGAGAAGGAAGGATGAGTCAAATGAAAAATTAAAAGAAAACAACACAAAGAGAAATACACTCCCTGTGACTTCCAAGGAGATGGACAGATAAATGAGTGATACAAAGAGGCAGACATAGGTGTATACACACTGAAGTAGACAGGGGAAAAAGAGAACATGTTGAATAAAATGTAGAAAGTGCTTTTCCACAGGACCACATCGACATCTGCATAGACTGTGCACTGAACTGTTACAAGGAGTTGCATTTTCAACAAGTCATGACATGACTGGACCCCAAGATTTGTGCAACCCAATCAAGACCTTGGGATCCACAGTTCCTATAGCAAGTTACTTATCAATAAGTAAGAGTGGAGCTTTAAGACTCTTAGGGAAATATCCCATTCCCTTCTGAACCTGATGGGTGGAAGAATAATCAGATGAAAAGAAAAATCCGAGAAAGGAATATGATGTGACATACAGTCCCCATACTTACTTGACTATGCACTCAGAGAAGGCCACCAGCCCAAGGAGCACAAGCCACTTCATGTTTCTTTCCTGCATCGAAGTACTCAGAGAAGTTTGGGTTCTTAGCGTGTAGTGGTGACCACAAGCCCTTAGTTATATATGCTCTGACCTACCTGAGTTTTCCCCTTTAGGCCACTAAAAGATCTAAAAAAAAAACAGAAAGCTTTTAATTACATCTTTACCTTGATCAGTGTACTTGGTCAGTGGCCTTTGAAGCTTCTCAAAATACAGAGAATTGAACTGTAATCTCTTCCTTGAAGCTTGGCTGGAAAATCAGGCTGATCTGCATGGACATCTAAGAAGACAGAGAACATTGCCTACATGGAGAAAAAACTGCTAAGAACACCATGAAAATGGATACTAGGGGACATGCTCGACATTCGTGGTTTCAGGTCATCTTCCTAGCCACTTCATGAGATATGCATTGCTGTCTTCATTGGAGGGGAGATTGTTAAGAGGATAAGTTGTCAAATGGCAAAGTGAAGACTTCAGGGGCAGCCCAGGGACATACAACTGGCTTTAGGTAGTGGGTCTAATGGCAGACATCAGGGGCACCTATGAGGCCAGTCTGCATCAAAGACTTAGGGCAGAGCAGTACTTCAATTGCATGGTTTCAGTACTGGAAGAAATGTCATATGAATCCACAAGAGATTCTATATCATCCAACAACTGTACAAGGAAGAACTGTGTGCTAGGTTCTGGGTTAAAGGCTTCAAAGTCAAAGTTGATCAAAACAAAAAATTTCTTTATCTTAAGAGAGCGAGAAGTGTAGTTCTCACAAGCTCATGGCCCCAGGAGTCAGGAGATATGATAGTAGGACTAGGTGGTCATGTTGGAATCTGGGCAGCACAGGCCTTACCATTGGGAGCAGCCTTTTTTCCACTTCACCCATGCTGGAAAGCAGGCAAGTTGGCCATGTTTTCAAGAGAATAAAAGTTTAGATATTTATGTATAATCTACTGATTTTAATGTTCACAACTAATTTTTTTCCCCCAAAAAAAAATGTGGGAACAAAATCTTCACAGTGATGTGCTGCAATCAGCCTTCAGTCTCTGCAATTTTTTGTTTTTGGCCTGGAGTTGGGAGTGCAGTAAGGACAGAGAGAAATTTAATTCATGTTGGTTGATTTAAAAAGAGACTGAATGCACACTAAACATGCCGACTCATTGGAAAAGACCATGATATTAGGAAAGATGGAAGGCAGGAGAAGAAGCAGAAGACAGAGGATGAGATGCTTGGATAGCATCACCAAGTCAATGGACATGAGCTTGAGTAAGCTCCGGGAGTTGGTGATGAATAGGGAAACCCAGCAAGGATCTCATTCAAATATGAAGGAGAAATCAAAAGCTTTACAGACAGACAAAAGCTGAGAGAATCCAGCACCACCAAACCAGCTCTCCAACAAATGCTAAAGGATATTATCTAGACAGGAAACATGAAAAAGGTGTCTAAAGTCAAACCCCAAAAAATAAAGTAAATGGCAATGTTATCATACTTATCAATAATTACCTTAAACGTAAATGGATTGAATGCCCCAACCAAAAGACAAAGACTGGCTGAATGGATATAAAAACTAGACCCCTATATATGTTGTCTGCAAGAGACCCACCTTGAAACAAGGGACACATTCAGACTGAAAGTGAAGGGCTGGAAAAAGATATTCTATTCAAATAGAGACCAAAAGAAAACAGGAGTAGCAATACTCATATCAGATAAAATAGATGTGAAAACAAAGGCTGTGAAAAGAGCCAAAGAAGGACACTCCATAATGATCAAAGGATCAACCCAAGAAGAAGATGAAACTACTATATATATATATATACAACCAACATAGGAGCACCACAAAATGTAAAACAAATGTTAACAAGTATGAAAGGAGAAATTAACAATAACACAATAATAACAGGAGACTTTAATACCCCACTCACACCTATGGATAGATCAACTAAACAGAAAATTAACAAGGAAACACAAACTTTAAATGATACAATAGACCAGTCAGACCTAATTGATATCTATAGGACATTTCACCCCAAAACAATGAATTTCACCTTGTTCTCAAGCAAACACGGAACCTTCTCCAGGACAGATCACATCCTGGGCCATAAATCTAGCCTTGGTAAGTTCAAAGAAATTGAAATCTTTCCAAGTATCTTTTCTGACCACAATGCAGTGATTAGATTTCATTCACAGGAGAAAAAATATTAAAAATTCCAACATATGGA
>SJYX01012172.1:9072-19405 GCA_006410675.1 Oreotragus oreotragus
CGATTATACAGAGTGAAGTAAGCCAGAAAGAAAAACACCAATACAGTATACTAACACATATATATGGAATTTAGAAAGATGGTAATGAGGACCCTGTATGCAAGACAGCAAAAGAGACACAGATGTGTAGAGCAGACTTTTGGACTCTGAGGGAGAGGGAGAAGGAGAGGGTAGGATGATTTTGGAGAATAGCATTGAAATATGTATATTATCATGTAAGAAACAAATCACCAGTCTATATTCGATGCAGCATGTTTGGGGCTGGTGTATGGAGATGGTCTGGAGGGATGATGTGGAGTGGGAGGTGGGAGGGGGGGTTTATGTTTGAGAATTCATGTACACCCATGATGGATTCATGTCAATGTATGCCAAAACCAATAGAGTACTGTAAAGTAAAAGAAAGTAAAATTCAAAAAAATATAAAAAGAATGTATATACATATATAATGTATAAATAAACATACTTATATATAATGCATTTCTTTAATGTGATATTTTAATATTTAATAGTTATCCTTTCTGAATAGGACATTGTTTTTGGAGCTCTGTGCTACCAAACAAGAAGACAGGTTATAAGGAAATTTTCAGTGCTTTTTCAGTCAGAGAGAAACATTGCTTAGTGTGGAAAAACTACAAGTATTTTGTTTGTCACCACTGGGATCCAACCACATCTCCTCTTTTTGGTTCCTGACTCCTGATGCCCAGGTGGGGCAGTGGTAAAATATTTGCTTTCCAATGCAGGAGGCACAAAAGATGCACATATGATTCCTGAGTCAGTAAGACCCCTTAGAGAGGGATATGGCAACCTGCTCTAGTATCATTCCCTGGAAAATTCCATGGACAGAGTAGCCTGCTGGTCTACAGTCCATGGCTTCACAAAGAGTCAGATGTCACAGCCTGCCTGCACCCTCATACATGCATGCGCACGCACACACACACACAAACATATGCACTTTATTTTTTAGAGAAGTATAGGTTCACAGCAAAATTTAGCAGGATATACAGAGAGTTCCTACAATCCCATTGTTCTCTTTAATCACGCTGTCCCTGCCAGGGTGGTATATCTATCATGATTGTTGAACTTACACCATCATACCATTATCACCCAAACCATAGTTTATATTACAGTTTGCTGCATTCCATGGGTTTTGACATATATTCACTATTATAGTCCCACATATGACATATATTCACCATTATAGTCCCACACAGAACAGTTTCACTGCCCTAAAAATCATCTTTGTTCCACCTGTTCCCTCTTTCCCAACCTCCGGCAATCATTGATCTTTTTAGTTTCCATAGTTTTGCCTTTTGCAGAATGTCATGGAGTTAAAATCATAGTGTTTTACATTCCATTGGGTTCTTTCACTTTGCATTTATGTTTTCTCTACATCTTTTCATAGCATGATAGTGCAGTTCTTTCTCTTTTTTTTCTCCCACTGAACAATAATCCTTATTGTCTTGGTGGACTACAATTTATTTATACATTTACTTAATGAGGTACAGATTGGTTGCCTTTAAATTTTGGCAATTATGAATAATGCTGCTGTAAGCATTTCTATTTAGGTTCTTGTGTGGATATAAATTTTCAGCTCATCTGGATAAATACCAAGGAGTGTAATTGCTGAATCATATAGTACAAGCATGTTTAATATTTTGAGATGCTTTTAAATTGTCTGCCACAGTGTAACAATAATCCTTATTGTCTTGGTGGACTACAATTTATTTATACATTTACTTAATGAGGTACAGATTGGTTGCCTTTAAATTTTGGCAATTATGAATAATGCTGCTGTAAGCATTTCTATTTAGGTTCTTGTGTGGATATAAATTTTCAGCTCATCTGGATAAATACCAAGGAGTGTAATTGCTGAATCATATAGTACAAGCATGTTTAATATTTTGAGATGCTTTTAAATTGTCTGCCACAGTGGCTGTATCATTTTGCATTCCTGTCAGCTATTAAGTGAAAGAAAGTGAAAGTGAAGTCGCTCAGTCCTGTCCGACTCTTCGCGACCCCATGGACTGTAGCCTATCATGCTCCTCCGTCCATGGGATTTTCCAGGTAAGAGTACTGCAGTGGGTTGCCATTTCCTTCTCCAGAGGATCTTCCTGACCCAGGGATCAAACCTGGGTTTCCAGCACTGTAGGTAGATGCTTCACCATCTGAACCACAAAGGAAGTCAGCTATTAAAGAGAGTCCTATTGCTCCACATCCTCCTCAGCACTTGATGTTGTCAGTGTTCTGGATTTTGGCCAATCTGAAAAATAGCAGTGGTATCTCATTGTTGCTTTAATTTGCATTTCCCTGCTGACAAATGGCATAGAGCATCTTTTCCTATGCTTATTTGCTATCTGCATATCTCCTCTGCTCTTTATGACTCAGCCTCGAAAGTCACAAAGTGTCACATCTGTGATGAAGCCTTCACAAGCCTGAAAGGAAGAGAATACAGACACAAGCCTAGGTGTGAAGCTAGCAAGTTTGCATTGTAGAGGAACATGGAGGATGAGAGGTCTTTGGGTGATACACTGCCATGGTGTCTAAAGAGATAGAGTGGAGCATATGAAGAATGCTTGGAGAAACAGGCATCTGTTTAGAGAGGAGTAAACATATTTGGAAGACTATCCCTGAAGAAGTGATTGATATGGTCTGGATAATTTGAGAGAACACCATTTAAAACACTTGCAACAACCAGGATGTTGCCAATCAAACCCCACCTCCCTCCAGCATCTGAATAGGTTTTAAATTCATGATATTGAAAGCAGTATATTGAGGAAGTCAGATAATATCTATGTAGGTCTCCCATTATCCCCAACTTAAAAAGTGGGCAGTGAACTAGATTCTCTATAAGATTTCTTCCAACTTATCTAAAGCTATATATTTTTATAAGTAAGTTAAAAGGGAGCACATTTCTGCTCTATGTAAAGATGAAAAACACCTAAGGATGAAGGTCATGAAGAAGAGGATAATGAAGATTACTCATTTTGAAGAAAACCATAGAAAAAGAAACAAATACAGTCAATTGCTCAGGACCGCCTTTCTGTTTTGTCTTCTTGCCCTGATTCTGCAAGGGCCCCCTTCCGCAGAGCACAAACTATGGCAGATAAAGAGAAGAAATAATTCTTCCAGTTCTAGTTTGTTCAAAGCATTCCTGAGAGGAGCAGTTCCAAAGATAAACATTTCCTATAAGTTCTTCACCCACAGAAAATTGTATTATAGAGCTCTGAGAAGTCTTCTTATAACCTTAAAGTCAAAGTTTACAAAGAAGAGAAATAAATAGGAAACATCTTAGTGGTATGATTTCCCTATGAGCTTCTCATTTCTTGTGTTACTTTACTTCCCTTTCATTTCAAGCTCAAATGTCAAGTATCAGGATTCAAAGTGAAACACTTTCCCTTTCTTATGTGTGTTTCTATTCCCTAGAGTCTTAGGCCTAAATTTCAGGTTCTATTTTTATAGTCTTCACAGTGGACAGTGATGTGGATGATATTGATTGTAGTTAGTTAGACACTGAGAAATTTCCTTTACTAAAAGCTTTGTAGGGCTTGAAAGAGGAGAGAGCCGGGCAAGCATTAAGTCTCAGTATTCTGGAAAAGACGTTTCTGTGAGGATATGCCATTGCTTCTTAGAGCCTGAGATCCCCCCTGCAAGGATAATTCTAATGGGCTGCTGCATTCTCCAGTCAGCTCCTCTAGTCCATCTGAACTTCACAGCATTTCATGAGTGTTATAGGCTGATTGTTTTTATTTTCTTACGAGAAATAAGACATTTTCATTGAGCACTTAACTAATGGCAAGTAGCATGTTATTTCCCAGGTTTTCTTCTTTGCTCACAATCTCAGCATAAATATTTCTTGGAAAAATCCTTTACTGCCCTCATCTCAAAGTTTCCAGCCCCTTCTAGGTCATGTCTTTCTTTTCTGTGACACTTACGGAATATTTTGAGCTTCTTTGAAGATTTTATATGCTTAGAGATATTGTTAGCTGATTGATATGTTTCTGAACAGCTGTAGTAAGCTTCAGAGTATTCTTTTGCTGACCTTTATAGCTCAGGTCATGTCACAGTATATACTCAAAAAGTAATTGTCCAAAGAAGGAATAAATGAAGAATTTCCATTCATTTCTCCTTCTATTCTTCACTTCTTAAATCAGAAAACAAAAAAAATTGAGACGGTCACGTGACTTCTTTGGGACTTCAAGGTTAAGGTGTGGTGGAGCTGGCAATTGAATTGAGGTCAACCTGTCAGTCCCCAATCCTATTGTGTGCCAGGTACATTCTGTTCCAACTACCTTTAAACTATTTTGTCTGATTTAATTTTAGTTAAAAAACAACAAAATGTTGATGCTTGTAACAGATTAGTCACAGTGGAACAAATAGACTATTCTTTGGTTCAAAGTGAAATAAGGATTTTTATTTGGGTAGAGAAGTTCTTGGTTGTCCTGCGGCAGTGCTGTTTTCTTGAATATGCTACAGTGAAAGTATTATGACCTCGCCAATCTCTTAATAACACAAGTAATGCTCCTTGAAGTTAGGTTTTAAATGTAAATCTTAAACTTTCTTTACTAGAAACTTCGTCTAGATGTCTTTGCAAAGGGAAAGGTTAAACATTAAATTGTTATATATCCTCAAGTTAGAAGATCTTACTAAAATAGTACAAAATTTTCAAGTATTTTGATATACCACTGATGGAGTGTATATTTATCCACACAGTTATTCCATTTGATCTAGTGTATTATCCAAAGCCTGTGTTTACTTATTGATTTTGTCACTGTCATCTGTCCATTGATGTAAATCAGGTGTTAAAATCCCCTTCTATTACTGTCATTTTCTCCCTCTATGTCTATTAACATTTACTAATTTCTCTATTTTAATTTTAAAATAAGCTCTTTGAATTTAATTAAAAAAAACTACTTGAATTTTGCTTGCAATTGTGTTTACTTGGTGAAACAATTTCAAGTGAACTGACATCTTAACAATATTGACTTTCCTAGGCCATGAATATGTTATATTCTGTCTATATATTTCTTTCATCAAGGCTTTGCACTTTTTAATCTACATACTCTAGATATATTTTATAATATTTATAGCTAAATTTCATGTTTTGTTGCCTATTTTAAATGATATTTTTTAAAATTACACTTTCCAACTTTTTGTTCAAAATATGTAGAAATACCATTTATGTATGTACGTGTGTGTGTGTGTGTGTGTGTGTGTATGTGTGCTGTCTCTTATACACATCTAGATGTGNCTATATATTTCTTTCATCAAGGCTTTGCACTTTTTAATCTACATACTCTAGATATATTTTATAATATTTATAGCTAAATTTCATGTTTTGTTGCCTATTTTAAATGATATTTTTTAAAATTACACTTTCCAACTTTTTGTTCAAAATATGTAGAAATACCATTTATGTATGTACGTGTGTGTGTGTGTGTGTGTGTGTGTGTATGTGTGTGTGTGTGTGTGTGTATTCCATGCCCTGGTAAACTCATAGATTAGTTCTAGTAGTTTTTTTGTAGATGCTTTGGAATTTTCTATGTAACAATGAAAATGTCTGGGAAAAGATACTGTTTTATTTTTTATTATTTTCTTTCCAATCTTTATACCTTTAATTTTTATGTTTTGTCTTATTACTCTAAGACTGGCAGTACTATGGTGAATAAGAGTGATGAGAACAGCTGCCTAATTCCTAATCTTGGGAAGAAAGCACTCAATCTTTCACCATTGATATATTTGATGTAAGTTTTCTATAGAGGACCATTATTAGATGAGAATGCTACTCTCTTCTCCTAGTTTTATATTTTAGAAAAATTTTTATAATGAATGGATATTATATCTTTTATTAACACTCTGTTTCTATTGAGACCCATGCAGGTATGTATTTCATGCTTGTCCTATTTGATGGTCTATGAACTTGCATTTGTTGGTTTGTTGTCTGTTAACTTTGCAAATTTCTCAACTATTATTGTTCAATTATATATATATATATATATATATTTTTTTTTTTTTTTGCAATGTTCTCTTCACTTCTTCTCCTGGAATCCTGAGATGGCAGTTATACACTTTTTTGCAATTTATATATTTCCTTACATCTCTATTTAGTCTTCATCTTTGTATCTATTGGGGGTAATTTCTACTGATTCATCTTTAAGTTCATTCATTCTTTCCTCCTCTGTCTTCCTAAAGCTTTGAGTGTGGCCTTCTAGGTCATTCTGCCCAATTCCCCCCATGGATGTGAGCTCTGTGTATATCCTCTCTTGTCACCCAGTAGAAGTTAGTTTTCCAACCATCACCCAGCTTACTTGCAGCAAGCTTTCCCAGTGCACTGTGGGCAAGAGGGTTTCTTGTCCCTTACCCAGCAGTTTAAGATGCTACTTGTTCCCCCATAGGATTGAGGAGACAGGTTTAGTTGAAATTGTGTGCCTTTGCAGCAGGGTCTGTGTTTATCTCCCCTAGGCTTACATTGTGAGGAATGCCTTTTCAGGCCTCTTGTCAGCCTTTTATACTTTTGTGATTACCCTGTGAGGTGTGTGGAGCCGAGCTTGCAAGTAGAGTTGAATTTTCTTAGTTTTTGTAGTTTCCATAAGTTCTATACTACCTTGCTAGCTACAGTCGTTTTTTTGCAATTCATCACATATTTGAGATGAATTGTTCTTACCAGTGTCCTCCAAAATCTGATCCAGGTAAACAAATGTTTACATATAATCTGTACTCAGAAAAGCTTATATTTCTTTAGGGTTCAGGTTAAATAGGTAACCCAATGACCTCTACTTTTTGATGGTTCAAGAAAAGTTGTGAATTTGCAGATTTTCTAACATTATTTTATTGTTATTATAAGGGTAGAAGTTTGCCTCATTCCATCTATCTTTCTTTCCATAAATGGAAACTATCATGTATTCTTCAATCCTATGTACATTGAATACCAATTATAAAAAAAAAAAATACAGAACTAAAATGACAAATATGGATAAAAATAAATTTTAATGAGTTTATTTCTCAGATATAATGGTCATTATTATTGTGATATATTCCTGAAACATATTTTTAGAAAGCAAGTTAGAAAGTCATGATAAATAGATATTTTCAAAATGTTTGTACTTCCTGTTTTCTTGGAGAAGGAAATGGCAACCCAATCCAGTATTCTTGCATGGAGAATCCCATGGACAGAGGAGCTTGGTGGGCTACAGTCCACGGGTCGCAAAGATTCGGACACGACTGAGTGACTTCACTTTCACTTTCACTTCTGTTTTCTTATTTTTAAATTTCTGGCCTCTTTACCGTGTTATTTCTTCTACTGACCATACATTTTGCAGTTATTTTTCAGTCATCATTGTTAACACAGTATTAATTTATGTCTATCTTCCCCATTAAGTTAAAGAAATTGAAATCTTTTTTTTAATTTTGGTTCAGTTCAGTTCAGTTCAGTCANGGCCAGATATACTTTATAAACAAGTAATTCTGGGGAAAGTAGTTACATTTGTTAAAGTGACTCAATAATTGTTGTATCATCTACTTATAAGTATTTCTTCAAAGTGAAACAATGAGGCTTCAGGTGAAATAAAATTCCTATTTTTCTCTGACTATAAAACATTGCAGCGGTGTTCCTCATAAGCCATAATATTCAAACTGAAAAGGCAAGACTCAGGACATTTTCTTTCTCTGACATTTATAATAAGTATTTGTTCACAGCAAGAGAAAGAAAGAGCCGAGAAAAAATACTTAATCATATCCTTTTTAAAATGTGCATGATTTTTCTCTATTAACTGTTCTGTAAAACTAGCTATCTCAAGAATAATTGTATATAAAACCAAGTCTGTATATATACTACTAGGAATCCACTGTCAAAACAATATTTGTTTTTCTGGCCTTTAATGTCGAAGAAAAGTGGAGAAGGAAAATATGAGCATTTAAAAGACATCTATTACTTGGTCCACAGGCACAACTCAAAAGAACGTAAACGTAAAATAATAATAGATTTAACCTTGGAGACTGAACTACAGTGGAGGAGACCAGGCTCTGAACACCCCACGTCTACCCTTTTGATCTTGTTATTATGTGACACAGAAGGAGAGGAAGGCCCTGCTGCTAGGCAAAAACAGATCATGGATAGAAAGGTAAATGTCAAGGAGAAAATAAGATTAAAATATAAAACCATAACCCAGGGTAACAACGTTGGTTTGCATGGAATGCCAGCTTAAAAAAAAAAAAAACTATAGCTGGAAAATAGAGTAAGAGTGAAACAGGAGGAAAGAAAATGAAAGGATTTAAGGTCATTTCTCTAAGGTACACAGAAGTGCCAACTTGCCAGTCCCCTTCTCAGTCAAAATATATTTTTAGGAAAAAGTGTATCACATGCACGGATTCAGGCTTTTCATAAGAATTAAGTGGGTATGTAGGGGTTTTTTTCCCTTTGTTGTTTTTAATTGAACCAGCTGAACTGCACTTATTGACTCATTTTTCACAAGATCTTTTTCACATTGATATAACCATAGAAGACATTTTCACATAGATATTTCTGCAACTGTTAGTGAGGTCTAAAGAGAGAGGTTCAGAAACACAAATGATCTGCTAGTTCAGGATAATAATAGCAACATAAATTAAAGTTTTCTCACTCCTCTAGCCTCCTAGAGATGACTACATTAGAAGAAAGGCTTGTTTGCAGGCCACACTGTTGCTTTTAATCCATTTGTATGTTTAATTAATAACAATGACAAAATCAGTGTGGTTCAATTATCAAAGAGTATGCTGATAGAGATTTTATTCAATCTATTTACATTATTGGCCTTGTCATTTGCTGAATAATCATTACTAGTTTTGACAGTTCAAAATGATGAACTGTCTTTGATGATGTGAAATGTGTCTTTCCTTTGAATTCTTGAAAGTAAATTCCAAACAAACTAGGAATTTGGAGACCGAAAGTGCAGCAAGGCATGTAATTTTTTATCTGTGTGTGTGTTTAAAACCTTAAGTTCACATTGCTATATCCAATTCCAAACTAATATAACAGATTTTATTTTATTTTCTCCCTTCCCATATTTTTAAAACTCTTCTCTGACAATAAGAAATTTTGTCACTATAATCTCCATTATATTTACTTATTGAATCAACCACCACAANCCGAAAGTGCAGCAAGGCATGTAATTTTTTATCTGTGTGTGTGTTTAAAACCTTAAGTTCACATTGCTATATCCAATTCCAAACTAATATCACAGATTTTATTTTATTTTCTCCCTTCCCATATTTTTAAAACTCTTCTCTGACAATAAGAAATTTTGTCACTATAATCTCCATTATATTTACTTATTGAATCAACCACCACAAGTGCAATTATTCTTTTGTGCTGTCAACACCCATTCATGTCCAGTTCCTCCTCATTCCACTGAAGCTTCTATATACGCCTCATCATCCTTCTGTCACTGTCTTGAATGTAAACCCTCCCTGCTTCCCCATTCAGACTCAGTTTTCTACACCAAGCCAGTATCATGCCTTCCTTCTCTTTGCCAGGTGTGTATGCTATTTTGCTTTTTACTCATAATGGTTTTGGGGTTTAATCATTCAGAAAAGAAGGAAGGGGGAAGGAAAGAAGGGGAGAAGAAAAGAAAGGAGGGAAGAAAGAAAGAATTCTTATTGATGTTTCAACATTTGTTGTTAGCTAAGAATATTAACTAACCAAAAAAAAGATATTTTTAAACATCTTGGAAGAAGGGAAAATATAAACATACTAACCAAGTCACAAAATTTCTAAACAATTTTGACATCAAAGAATTACATATCAAAATCTATGAACTGCCATAGAATGCATTTAAAGCAGTTATCAGAGGAAAACTCATAGTTTTAAATATTATATCAGTGAATGTGAAGGAATACTAATAAGTGAATTAAATTCCAACTCAATGAGAAAACAAACAAAAAGTGAACCCAAGATAAGCACCAAGAAAGAAATAAGACGACAAAAATAAACAATTCAAAAGATTAAACACAGAAAAAAAATACAAAAGTAATTAGCAAATAAAAATGCTTTTCTTTAAAAAAAACTAGATAACATATTTTTTTAAATAGATCATAAATATGTGAATTCAGAAATAAAGTCATAATAAAATTATAAAGAATATTTTGCAAAGTTTAATAACAATGTTGTAATATCTAGATAAAATACAGGCTTTTCTAGGGAAAATTTTATTAAAATTGACTCCATTATAAGTATAAATCTTAAAGAAATCAGTTTCCAAGAAAGTAGAGAAATGAATGGGTTTCCCTGGGGGCTCAGATGGTAAAGAATCTGCCTGCAATACGGGAGATCTGAGTTCTGTCCCTGGGTTGGGAAGATCCC